>JABFDZ020032513.1:0-17896 GCA_019775955.2 Pollimyrus isidori
AATATACATACAGTATGAAGATGTCTCTCGCGGAACTGCAGTGCATGGTGGTGCAGTGTGAGTCTTTTTTTAAGTACACACACATGCAATTTCTTACCAGGAGTTTCCAGATCACACAAGAGCAAGAGAAAGAGAGAGAGAGAAATTTTCCAGAAGCTCCTCAGCCAACTCCAGCACACAAGCTCACAATTTGGATGATTCCTGGTCTTGGAAACACACAAATAACTTCCTTGAGAGCTGGAGATGGCCAATTTGGCAGTTCACTTTAGCAGCAGCCCTGCAGGTAGCATGGTAGGGGGACTCAAGTCGAGAGAGATGGGTGACTTAGCTTGCAGTAACTATTGACATAGATAGCAGTAACTGTTGGCTTAGTTAGCAGTGCCTGTTGATTTAGCTAGTAGCGACTGCTGACTTTGATAGCAGTGAATGTTGACTTAACTAGTTGCGACTGCTGACTTTGATAGAAGTGACAGTTGACTTAGAAGCGCCTGCTGACTTTGCTAGTAGTGAATGCTGACTTTGAAGACAGTGACTCTTGACTTAGCAGTGAGCTAGCAGACGTATTCATGAGACCTCTGTTATTGTATTATGTCGCTCCATCCATTAACATAGTGACCCATCGCTTAGTAAACGCTAACAGGGTTACGCCAGTGGAAATTAAGCTACATGTGACACCTCAGGAACTCAAAGGGACTCAGAGGGACCTACAGTACCATCAAGAAGCATTCTGTCTTTGTCATAGAAAAAATATGGTGCTATATGTTTCTTTCTTATTGCACGTATTAATTAAAAATATATATTTATATAATTACTTAATATTTTTTTCAGAATGTTATGTTTGTGCATTATATAGCCTACTTTTTAAACTTTTTAAAATGTTTTGTTTACACTATGCATTCTGTCTTATTTTTCACTGTATAATTGTCCATTTGTTTGTTCGCACTTTGCAAAAGAATTTCCTCCTGGGATCAATGGGCCTCATTCACCAACCGTTCTTACGAAGAAATTTGTTCTTAAATCCCAGGTACGTACTTTACAGGACTCCATATAGGACTCTGCAGGGTTCGGTTTCATCACAGCCGTGGTATTAAGGGGGTGCAGGTGACAGTAACGCCGAGAAGCGTCTGGTAAAGGTCACGTCACAGAGCTCTTTGTCTGGCAGACTGAGAGGCCGAGGCGCTGAAGAAGCAGCCATTGACCAAAGAGCTTTTGTTCTTCAGATGTTTAATCCAGTCGAGGCAGGTGCAGTAATTTGAAAAAATAAAAACAGTCAAGCTCAGAAAGCACTTTGTCAATGCATGTCTGAGGCCCTTTTAAGACACACTCTTTTGAAGATTGTAGCAAGAGCAGATCTGGTTCCCTAGATAACCAGTTGCATAGACACATCCTCCTGAAGAACAGAGCTGAAGTTGAAGGCGGCACACAAATGAACACTAGGTAATGCTAGCATGACACCTGTGCCAGACTTCGATCAAGGAAAACTCAACGCATTTCCACCATCTCCCCCAGGCACCTTGTGTGTCAGGGTCAGTAACTCCTGATCCCTCTCTCATGTCCTTCCCCCTTTGGCCAGCAGGTGGTGCTGGCCATCCAGTTCCTTCCTCTGTCATTCCCAATATCTGTCTCTAAATTCAATTTGTAAGTAGGTCTGAATAATATGAATGCAGTACGTAACAATAATAATAATAATAACAACAACAACAACAACAATAATAAAACTACTACATACAGTACAGTACTGTACCACTGAAGCCACGCAATGTCTTCATGAGCCTCACAAAGTAATGTGTCTGTTTATTAATATGAACCATTGTATTTAATATGACATTTTAATATAATTCATGGCAGTCTGTTCATAAGCATGGGTTGCCATTAAACTTTAGGAATAATATAAAACTTTATTTGCATATCGTAGAAGCACATATTAATTCTTTGGTTTTCACATATGCCATCAAGCTGTCCTCTGAGAATGGAGCTTGGGGTCAAAGCACTCGGTCAGCCACTTTTCTAGCACCCAGCAGCAGTTTTTGAGGTTATGGACCTTGTTCAAGGGCTCAGCATTGATATGATCACTCTGTTGGCTGCAGGATTCAATTGGCAACCATGCAGACATAAGCATGCACTTCTAACCCACAGAGTCACACAAAAGCCTTCAGTATGGTGTAGAGTGAAAAAGTGATGATTAGTTCAGTAGACAGTGTAAAATATCAGTCTGTGCCTCAAATACTTTACCCTCAAGTCACCTGGCCTCCCTACTCATTATGTCAGCGGGACCAATGAGGGCATGGGGTTGATCATGTGACCCATCCCCCTGCCAGTCACTGCTGCCCGCTTCTGCCTTGGCACCCATAGGTGGAGTGGGAGTGAAGGGGTGGGTCTGATGCCTGACATACCATTGGTTGCCATGACCCCTGTATGTCACAAAGTCACTGGGTTGATTTGAAAAAGACCAGTCCAGCTTAAGCGCCACATCATTATTTTTCCATGGCAACCTGGACAAGACTTCTCTGAAATGCGGCGATCCAGCCTATCTATTTAATCCTTTTTTTAATCACAGATGCCTGCATTTTGTTATAACTAAAAAAAAAATCAGTTTTTCCTCCATTTTCCTTTACTTTGAGCTGCAGGCAATAATTACATAAATAAATAAAAAGATCACAAACCTCCAACGCTTTCTGACTTCCACCACTTTTGCCTTTGATTCTCTGTTAAAAGTCACAACATTTGTAATGGAATATCCACCAAAATCTGCTCTGGAGCTCCCCCTTCAGGCCTTATTGATGACAACCGCATAACCACAGCGTTGAAGGTGACACAAATTTGGATCAATATTGCCACCTGGGCTGTAATCCCCTGGAGCGGGTTCATAGTAAGTTTGAAGAGATTCTCTTGATGCCAAAAAAGTATAGAGTAGCTGACTGATTGTGTAAATGACACATTGATTGTCTAAAACACATAAGGGAGGCTATATTAATTCTCTGGGGCTTTTTCTTTGATACATTCACAGGACAAATTCAATCCTGCACCTGAAGAACAAAGGAGCTCTGACACTCATGCTCTCATTTTATTTCAAGATGAAGGTGGTGGTCCTTAGGACTTTACCTGAATATGCAAGTCTGTGGCGTAATATATAGTGACCAGCAGGTTCATGTCCCTTGACTCCACAAATCATCTACACTCAAATCGTTTTTCCACACACCTCACATCCAATCAGCAGCCCTGAGTCCCGGAGGATTCTGGTTCCCTGTGGTCTTTTGCCCAATAGACTATAGGAAGCCTGTCACCCTGGTATGGCACTTGCTTGATCTTGGAGCAATAAAACCAATTTAAATCAAATTCATTGATTCTTTTGTGATGGCGTCAAACCTGCATGCTTTTTTTGTGATCACGGTAAATCAAAAAGTTAGTGGTACAGTTCTATGTTTAATTCAAAACACAGCCAGGAGCACAATGGTACAATCCCAATGGTGTTTAAACATCTAAAAACCAAGTGTGACGTGGTCATATTTTTCCAAAAACATACTTTGAGGCTGGTTAAATATCCTCACGCATACATTCCATTTATTTCAAACATTTTAATAAACTAAACTGACCATCTGTTTAGGGAATGCGACTAAATCTGGAAAGGGTTTGTGATGTTCTGCAGCTTGATAATTGATATCATTAATCCACAGGCATATAGTGATGCAATTTCCAGATCTACTGTTGGAAGAAAAAAATCAGATCAGATATTTAAGCAGCATTAAAAAGCAAAGGTTTTTTCTGAAGATTCCTACCAAGGGTACAGACTGTCTAGACAGCTGTGTTTCAGTCAGGAGAGGATGACAGAGACAATATAAAATGTAGAAACATGAAAAATTTAAGAAATTATCACTGGGCTACACATGATCTGAAGAAAATATGAAAGCAGACATTCATTAAGTGGTTTGTGATGAAAATATTCTGCTTTATGAGAAACCAGCCTCATCTTTTCTAAAACGGCAATAGAGCAGAGTTTACCTCCAGACATTGTCTCCAGTGAGATACTCACTCCAAGAGAGACCAGCTCTGAGAGACCAGTTTGCTTTTACAGACAAACAAAATTCACAAGCAATTGGTAATAAATGTTAAAGAAGATTTCCTCACATGGCAAGGTTAGCTAGCAAGAATGATCCATATTGAGAAGCTGTCTGCCCTGTGTTTGTATGTGTCCTGCACGGGTAGGTGACTGTCTCCTGTGGTCTGCTGCCCAAAGTGAGATGATCCCGTTGAAAGGTGTGCGAGTCTATGACTTGCTTGACTTTACCGCAATAAAACCAGTTTAATCAAATTCATTGACTGCTTTGTGACACCATCAGATCTGCATGGTTTCTTTGTGAGCATCCTACAGTACATCAAAAAGTCAGTGATACAGATCTATGTTTAAAAATTACCAAGGGCGCAACGGTACAATCCCAGTGGTGTAATAACATTTAAAAACTGAACAACTGTGATGTGGTCATATTGTTTTGAAAACATATACGGCATGCAGAGGCAGGTAGTTCAGGGCCAGAGAGTAAAAGTCCAGACCAAGATTTTGTTTCAACCATTCAGTTGAGTCTCTGTGACTATAACTCTTTTGAGTTAACTGGTTTGTTGAAACAAAATCTTGGTCTGGACTTTTACTCTCTGCATACACGTTAAAGAAGGTTTTATCAGCTGTGCAGTGTTAGCTAGCAGAAACGGTTCGTACTGGATTGCCCTCCACCTTGTGTTTACATGCGCCCATCACCATGGAGACCAGGGGGCATCCCAGGGCCTTCGAGACGATGGCACATGAGCCACCTGATGGATGAATCATGGCATGCCTGCCCTTCTGCCTCCTTCACGAGCCAGTTGGCAGGAGGCATGGGCAAACGAAGGGGCACAAACAAAGGAAGCGGTGCGTAAACGAGACACACTTCTAATATTCCATTCCAAACACTGAAAATGTTACGATTTCACAAGTGTTTGGTGTCGTTGCAGAGGAAACCGGGAAACAAGAGGAGGGATTTGAAAAATTGAGGGACACTCAGCATGCACTGAAAAGGTGTTTCACAAAATATCTTTGATTCGATTCTTGATGGGATTCTTTATTAAAGAGCGACTACAAGATCAACTGTCTCGTCGCCACATCTGTAATAACAATAGCAGGACACATCCCACAGGGTAAGGGCCAGAACCCCAATAAGGACATGAATATGTGTACTGTGCGTATGTGTCTCTGTGCATGTGTGTGTGTGTGTGTGTGTGTGTGTGTGTGTGTGTGCTTTCTGATGCCTGGAACAGGCCCCCTACTATCTGGTAGAAAAGCAGTTATAGAATAGATGGATTGATGGATGAATGGATGTATAGATGAATGAATGGATGGACTTATAAAGTTTTTGTACCTCACAGATTCCTTAGTCCTTTTGTGAGATAGTCCGCAGAATAATCCTTAGGTACCTTTCAGTGACACAGATAGATTACAGTCTCTCATGAGGAGGGAGAAGTTTTCTGGGCTCTCTCTTTCGCTTTCATTCGTCTATCAAGAATGCGTTGTCCTCCACAGCTGTGCTGCTTCCCCCGGTATCTGTCAGGGCGTGACAGATTTTTCTTTTTGCCAATAGCAGGTGTATTAAAAGAAAAGAGAAAGCCTAATGTTAACGATCTGTTAATGTCAAAGCACCGTGACGAGACGATACAGGTGAAAGACGGAACGATTGGAGACAAAGGTTAGAAAACGATGAATTACTGGCCATCGCAAACACAGAGAACGTTTTCCATGTAAAGACAGTGCTATTGAACAAAATACTCTCCCACATAAGCCCTTCAAGTACACAGTTTATTGATTATAAAAAACACTTCTTCTTTTTTTTAACAAGAGATGGTTTATAAATAATATGCATCTGGTGTATGGATAAACAACGACTCGAGGACTCAGTCAGGAAAAACACAAAGCTGGAAATTAGAAAAATCGACTGTTTAAAAAACAACTCAGTGCTAGTTTGTGAAAAAACTCGCCTCAAATTTTGAAATCGTGTATATTGCATATAGTATAGATTGGAACTGGAAGTGACTGATGTTGATTCCTTTAAGGTAAACTCACCCTTCTTTACAGGCCTGAATGGTCATTGTCCAAAGAGAGACATCATCCACAGCTATGCTGCATGGGTGCGATAGGTTTAACCAGCCCATGTTACAGTTTGGGAATATTTCTTGTGTAGGGGATTCACTTTAACAAGAACTTTCTCTCTCCCCCTGGTAGATCGGTACAATTCTTCCCGGAGAGAGGGGACATGGTCTTTGTCAGCACAAACGCTCACACTTTCAATGCCAAAAGGTCTCCCATTCATAGGTCCTCAGATACTGATCCCAGTTTGGACGAAAGAGCGAGTAAAAATCATGACTGAAGCAGGAAAGAAATGTGCATGGACTTTTGTGCCCCTCAATGCCGAATCTTTTTTTCTGATCTGGTTCTTCTTGCATAAATCAGGAAACTGTGTTTTCGGTTCTGGTACCATATGGTGCTGCTATAGAACAATCTTTGGATGGGCTTTTTGTCTTCGTAACACATAAAACAAACACCATAGCAATGACAGACTGCTTTCTGGATTCATCTCTTGTTCTCACAAAATACAAGCTAAAGAATCCATGGGATTGATCCCATGTGTTCTTCGGGCTGAGTGTGTACTTGTAATCGATCAATCAGCCACTTCCTGAGAACTGAACACTTGTCACTCATCATTTCTTGGAAAACCAAAAGCTAATATAAAACAAAATAACAGAACGAAAGGACTCTTGTGCATCATAGGTGTTCCATTTCACTGTCAATCAGACATAAACCTATAAATTATTTTACAGTGGAATTTAATGCAGTGCAACTCATACAATCCTGAAACAATGTAGTGCAGAATAGCAGATATCAACATAATCTTTTATTATATATATCTATATATATATGTGTCTATATATATATATATATATATCTTTTCACCTAAGCGATGCATCCCTGCACAAAACTAAGTTTAAAGTACATACTATGCATGACATCCTTTGTTTTTTTTTTCTCCAAAAAATCTCTAACATATCAGAATGAGTACATCAATTCAATTATTTCTCCTAGTAGTTCAGTAAACCAACAACTCTGGCCAGCAAAGTGTCACATGATCTGTTACATGATCATGTAACTCTAGGTCTCCAGGATTCCAGGGCAGCATTCCGACCACAGTCAACTGGACTGCTGAGGTTATCGGCGATGTGAAGATTGGCCAACCACTCAGAGTGTAACATCTTTCTTTTTGGGGACCGGCACTTTTCGGGTCAAAGTTTGCAGTCTTCCCCTACTGAGTATAGCTATCATCAGTTATTACTGTTGATCTTATTCCCAAGTTCAGGGTGTATATATGAAATCATTGACTCTAGCGGCATATAAGCGGTCACCTGTATCTCTAGCACACAAGTCCATGTTTTGCTCTCCGTGTTGTTGGCTGGTCGTGGTTTTGATTGTGAGGGATCAAACCCTTGGGATGAAGTCCAGGGGCATGAGCCTCGATTATGACATCATAAAGGAAGTGTGTGTCCATACAAGTCCAGCAGGTCCCCCGGCCCAGGGATTTGTGCTATTTCCTGGGGGGGGGAGACATCCCTTGATGAGATGATGGATCCTCACTTTTGATGCTGCTTCAAGCTGAAACGAGAGGAAGGAAACAAGGTTGCTTCTCACACTCCCCAAACCGAAGGTCTCTTCCTCCTGGTGCTCTGCCCTGTTTCTTGCGCTATTCCAAGACTACGGAAAAGTTGTCCTATTACTGCAGCTGGGTGCTTATTGAAACAGTTCAAGTTAAGCACCCTGCTCAAGGGGACAACAGCAGGGTCCCTACTGAGAGGGAAAGACACCAGACGGCATCTGGGACAGAGCCCAGTTTTCTTAATCATTACCCCTCACTGCTAAAGGGGAAACCCTTAATGAACTGTGCATGCTTCTGTACAGCGCTACAAAGCAAGAGGGGTAAATTACTTTTTCTAAAACTTTTTTTTTGTGGTTAAATGGGCCAAGTAAGAAGCTGTGGGTGAACTTGACTGGCAGCGGCCATAGTTTGAGCATCTGGCCCGCTATCTCAATGGAGGTTTACCACCACTTTAAATATGCATTTGTGTGGGGCTCCCAAGGATTGGAGGCCCCCTGGTAGCCACAAGGAATCATTACATGGGGGTGTGCCAAATTGGCTTTTTGAGTGGTGCTCCAAGAACTGCAAGCCTGCCCCTGACCACCCCCAAAAGGGTTGTCGGAACATGTGTTTAATTATAGTAAATTTTGGCCATGATGTGCCTTGGGAGTACCTACATTAACCAACATTAATGTTATTCATTGGTACAGAAAGCACAACACTTGCCTATAGAAGTGTGTTGGGCATCTGTTAAATGCTGCCCTTAACTATCCCTTTATATCGCTAAGACCTGCACTTCGAATAAACAAGAAGGTTCAATCATCATTCCCATATAACAGGTCATTCCTAATATGTCATTTCATTTTTAGCATTGTTTCCTGTCTTTCTCCACAGCTGAAATGGCTTTTAAAAAGTGATAATTTTAATACTGAAGATTATTCTCCGCTTTGTCTAATTAGTTGTGAAAGTAATATATTCTCAATCAGTCTGTGAAATATTTATTCCATGGCTAGACTTTTCAGCACTGTAGTTTAATAAATTAATTAGAACAGTGATGAGTAGGAGAAAGGGTACCCTAGAAATAGACCCTGTTTACCCCTGAGAAGTGCAATCTTCGGCTCCAGCGGCTTTGAAAAAATAAACACAGATCCAGCCAGTGGAAAGACTCCCTAAAGTTCCCAAGCGATTCTTGGTTTTTCCACTGTTGGTTCCCCACTTCTCCTTCCAAGACCCTCAGATTTTCATGCTCCCAAAACTCAACAGATGTATTTAAGCTAGTCATTTAGAAAATTTCCAGGACAACTACAGTAAAGTGCTGATTATCGCCTTGGATGTGGCATCACCTGGGCCTCTGAAACTAGTAAAGATGTGGGAGGTCGGACCGGAAAAACCGTGCAAACAGACGCATTTCAGGGTGCGACCATTAAAGCCAAAGAGAATGTCTCAAACTCATCCACCCCGAGACACCATTGCTCAACATTTAATGGAAAAAAAACACGCGGCTTATCAGCTCACCTTCAGGAAATGGGTAATGAAACATCCTCTCCTCCAGATTTACAGGGTTGTCACCCCGAATCGCTATGGTTTTCTATTGTAATGAAGAAAGACTACAGCGGGATGGAGTGGTTGGCACACACAAATCTGCACCTGCCCAGCAACATTAAAGTCCACACCCCCCTGAGCCCAATGCAGGCCATGTCACACTGGCTGATTACAGGTCTCCTCGTTCTGAAGAGTTTTCATGGCGGGGAGTGTTTAAATGACATCATCACAAGCTTAGCTTCGAGCCAGAGGAAACACTTGGGTTCTAGAATCATAACAATATATCCACAGTTTAATGAAAAATAATATTACGCCCTGTGGATTCCTCCTTGCGTCTCTGAAGGTGAAACACAGGGGGAATGTGCACTGGGGTGCTCCAGACAGAGCACACAGACAGTAGGCATAATCCCCGTCGCCTTGGCAACCCCCAGGCACCAAACAATGTGGCCCGAACATCACTAAGATGAAGTTCGGGGTGCTGCCAAGAATATACTCCTATTCCAGAAAGTTCAGACTCCTGAAATAGGGGGTGAGAAGGATTTGTCACAACAAGATACATAAGATTCATACTCTGCTGGCCTAGTACCCATTTGGCCTGTCTAAACATGAAAATTAAAAATTCTGACTCCCATCCTTTCAAAGAGAATGTCAGGTATAATAAGTTTTTTAAGGGGCAACATGACCACCTTGGTTTGGCAGAAAATCATTTTTCTATATTCTTCAGTGATATTTAAGTATTATATGAGTCTAATATGAATTTTTTCTCATAAAACTTTTACTCATGATGAACATGAAACAAGAAAACACCCAGTGGGCACTTTATTAGGCACACCTGCTTGTCAACGCAAACAGCCTGACAACCTCCTGACAGCCAATCACGTGGCTGCAGCAATATAGCACACTGACAGGGTCAGGATGCTCAGCTCCTTGCTGGCAAAGCTTTAGAATCACTAAGACGCGTGATCTCTGATTAAACGCAGCATGATTGCTGGTGCCAGATATGGGGATCCCAGCTTCTGAGAAATAGCCCCCTCCCTGGGATTTTCTGGGACTGGTGTGTAGAGTTTTACAGAGAATGGAGCAATAAACTGAAAATGCCCAATAAGCAGTAAATATGTCACCTTGTTAATGAGAGAGGGTCAGAAGAGAATGACCAGACTGGTTAAAGTGAACAGGAAGCCTATAAATGCAAATAGTAAGTAAAGAAATATTCAGTAAAAATGTTTGAAGGAAAAATGAGTGCCAGAATGATTTTTTTAAAATCACATTTTCAATCTAGGGAGAAGAATACTTTCAGCCATAGTTATATTAAATTACAGCCACTGCCGGTTAAGAAGCAGTGATTTTGGCTGATGGGAAGGATTCAGTCAATGGTAGATGTGTGGGTATCTGATTAGGGCACCATGGCAACCAAGCAATCGGCCACCTCCCAGGGAGACAAAGGATTTCACGTTGCGGCCCCACAACTCTTTGTAAATTTACGTGTGTTCATGCGTGTGTCTGTGTGTGCTTAGGTTATGGGAATATTACATTATGGGGACAAATTGGGGATTTCAGGTGCACGACGATTGAATAGATGATGTAGCCCTGGATTGGAGAGGATGATGTGAGGAATATATGACAAAGAGCAGAAAGACTCGGTCACATACTGTATGTTGTTACGGATTGCGTCCAGGGAAGCAGCACAGAAAGCTGTGAAGTCGGGTAAACGGGGGTTTATTTGGGGAAATCACCAAAATATAGGACAGAAACGCAAGCACGAACGTCAAAGACAGGCTCGGTAGCATTAAATACCTAGAATTGATTAACAACAACTAGACACAGCTGAGAACACAGGGATTCCACACGAGGTAACAAGGGGGCGTGGCACACGGGAGGATCGGTAGAGCAGGGCATGACATAAGTTGGCTAAGTTGAACAGAATGGCTGCAACCTCCGGGTTTGTTGGTGAATCTCATTGACGCTCAACCTGCTAATTCTGAGGGGGGGACCACTAATGGATGAGGACGAGGAGGTGCTGTGATCCATTCCTCTCCCTTCTCTCTGAATGATAGTACTGCTTGTGGTGAGTAAAATATCTTCAAAGCCACTCCTCACTGTCTAAACATGCACAGCCACTAAATCCCTACAGCCAATGGGACCCCCTGCCTCGCTATGCTGCACCATTACAATCTGTCAAGCCCTTTCTCCTTCTACTAAAGCTTTTAAGGTGCCGCTCCTGCAAACAGGGGTAGTTTTTGCCCCATATACCGCCCAGAGACCAAGGGAAGCGCATCTGAAGCTTTTATCATGGGGAAAAAACATACAGGAAGTGAGAGCTTGAGATGACGGTGAAGCAGATCACTTGCTTGCTACCGCTCACTGCCAAGGCAAACCGCAGTGTAAGATGGAACAGAAAGTCACATTGCAAATGAAACTTTAATGTTAGTACTTGCGAGGCTGAGAGCTCAATGCTGGTGGGAGTTTCTTGGTCGTTGGCTTTTGTAGTTTGCTTATTCTACCAGACAAGCAGCATAATTCGTTTTCAGGAGATGAGAAGACCAGTAATAGATTAATGGAACAGATCTTGCTCCAGGAAGAGCAAAAACACAGCGATACCCGAACATGCTGTCTGCTACAGCCTCTTCAGCCTTTTGCTCCCCCAGCCCTGGGGAAACTCGGGGGCAGATAGCATGGGCAGCTGGTGTCTCATTCTGGGGGAGTCCAGAGTCCAGAGTCCAACTCAACCACAAGTACTACATGGCCCCAAACACACACTGACACGCACACAGGGTGGTCATTCAGATAGAAGAGAATGAATGGACAAAAGCAACCCCACTAGGCCACTACCACTTGACTGAAACAGAAACGAGTGTTTAATGGTATATGTCCCTTATGTTCTCAAGATGCAGAGATCGGGAATCCATAGCCTATTTGCTCACCCACGGTCATCGCTAATACTAAATTAGTTGCTGTGCATACCGCACAAGATAAATTAATAAAGAGACATATTATACTTATTAATATATATTAATATTTAGGTTGATGGTGCATGATAATAGGATGTACTCCATTTGCAAAAAAATGGTCCATTTCCTTTGAATATTTTAGTATGTAATGTCAGTTCGGTTGACGATATAACACTGACTTTGTAATATCCTGAATCTTGGGTCCCTCCGCCCTCTGCCCCCATTCTTCTCTCTCTCTGTTGCCTCTTCTTTGCTGCTGAATCACTTCTTTATCCAATTGGTTATGGCCCACTTGCACACCGAACACGCCATAAACTTCCCTTTGAGTTTACAAGAAAATAAGTCCTAGAGGTGAAAGCTGGACCACTTGCACCTCCCACCCCCACATCATCCTCCCAAAACCTGCCCCTGCCCCATCTCGTCCTAAAATGATCTACTTGCCCAGCATGGCTACTCCCAGTAACAGATAAGAGGTACCTAATCTTCTAAGGGCAGGTAGGAGATAAGGTCCAGTGACGTCAATGCAATGGATCAAGAGTCTCGTCTTTAATGCGTGTGGCAAAGGGTAGTGGGCTGGAGTCATCATATCGTAAAGACAAAATTCACAAAATCAAAGTTTATTGGCAGCCTTTCGGCTGGGACTTTTAAGTAGGTGTCTGTATGCGTTTGTTGGCTTGCAGGCTCGGAAGTAAGGGGAGTTCTGAGAGCAGAGAGATAGATGAGTTATTCCATGCATCACTTTGTGCGACTCGTTGATAGATACGCGACGTAGCTGAGACGTTTATGCCAGAGAAGGACAAGGGGACCTGTTGGGGAGACAAAGGCGGCTGCGTGATTTTCCGTTCTCACCGCAGCCCGCAGAAAGCAAGCGGGCCAACGGACTCCTGTGGGGTGGGGGGCGAATCCCAGGTCATGCCTCCCTCTCCTCTGTGGCTCCAGCTAGGAAATGGACAAAGGCTGGGACACACTACTGGCAGTAAGGCTGAGCGTGAAGACAGGCCTGGACTATAAATACTCTTGTCCTAACTAGTTAGGTTGTTAGCCGAACCTGCCTGGGAAGTCCGAAGGGGATGGGGAGGGAAGAAGAGGTCTGTGGAAGTGGCTGGGAGGGGGCAGGTGATGGGTTGGCCACCGGGTTTGTCACAGCTAAGCTGCCTTTGCGCTCTGACATGCAACACCCACGGGGCCCCCTGCAGGCCAGGCCGCGACGCCGTGGCGACACAACTCACATTTCAAAATGAGTCAATCACACATGCAATTTTTTTTTTTTACGTAACCTTGCTTAATAAAGCAAAGAAAAAGCAACAACCGGAGGCAGACGACAACACAGGGGAGAGGTGACAGTTGTCCGAGGGGCAGCTCATAGTCAGACTTAATCAAAGCCAGCCGTTTCTCTCCACCCTTGACATTTTTTACACAGGCACACCGAAATCTGCAGCTAAAATTACTTCATGTCAAAAATAAATACAAAGATTTTATTGCTTTTTATAGAGCACAGTGTTGCCCTGTGGATTTCTACCAGCTCGAGATAAAGCCCCTTGAAGTATTTGTAATTATACACGCCGATTAAAGTTTGCACACAAACAAAGGGAGGTGAAGCCCCCCCTCCCCCACGTCATTAAAGCCACCGTTTTAAAACCAATGGTGCGGAAATATGATTTTTTTTAATGTGGTGAACATCCATTAATAGCTGCCTTTGCAAGAAACTTCCGGAAATCTTGCTTAGATGCAGAATATTAGTGTTGATCTGCGTAGAGGATACAGCTGCTCAAATTGTTTGAAACATCATTAGGTAGAAGAAGCATCGTTATGCGCCCTCTGTAAAAATACAGTATGCTCCCATCTTCCCAGTAGGAATCCCCCCCACCCCACCTCACCCAAACCCAAGTGTCTCTCTATCGTTTGTTTTGCAATACATATCTGTAATATTCTTCACTTGCTTAGAAGACTTAAAAATGCCTCATTTAAGATGGAAAACACCCAAATTGATGCCCTGGGGTTGTTTCCTCTAATATGCATTTAATAATGATCCCTTTCTTATCATTACAGGCCAATTTTTCCTCCATCTTTATCTCCCAGTGCAACTATTCCCTGTAAGCATTGCCGGGAGAGATTAGGATAATGGTTGCCCATGGCACCCCGAGGGCTGGCACATGCTACCGGCGGACGGCTGCACCACGCTCACCTCCACAGCACGCGATAGCATCCGTCCGACACGGAGCTCTCCTCCCTTTACTTCCGAGGCAATGAGTTGCTGGGCAACTCGCGACGAGGGATGAGTATGCAGGAGCGCTTTGTTGGCATGCGCCTGTTGTTTTTAATGAATTAATTTGTAATAGGGCATCTTTAAACACACAAATATTGTGCTGTTGTTCTCTGTGGTGGAGATCCAGCCCATAACAGTATATTAAGCCACCTACTGTGGACCAACCACTTTAACAGAAGTACGATTGAAATTCCCTCAAATGAGTTAATGGCGACTGACCCCTCAAAATGAGTCCATATTAGCCACAGGCTAATGCTCACTTAGCTTAGATGTGCCCCAATCAAGCACAGCGTGACCATGGGATTCCCCAACACCCGAAGCCGCCGCAATATAACCAGCCGTCGAAAAATCACAAATGGCACGGGTTTGTGGTCTGAAAGAGGGTATTATTTAAAAAAAAAAAATGAAAAAGGGTAAAATAAATTGTGACAGGGGATGGTAGGCGGGGGGGGCTACAGGACCCCAAAGCAGAAGAACCTTCTTGGGTGTATGTTTGAAGACCATCTGGTAGATGGGAGGTCAGCTTTGTGCACAGTTGCCATGCGTCTAGAATGTCAAGCTGGCCGTCATGTTGCCAGAATTCCAATTTGGCTCCGCGGCCCGACCCTGACGTGGTCCCATCCTGCTTTAATAAAGAGCCTGGCAGGGCAGGAAACGGGGTGCGTCCGGGAGACAGGACACCGCCACAGCTAAGTAATGAATACATCAGGCGTCTCCCCTCCACTCACAGCAGGAGCAGGTGAGACCTGTGCTTGATTCAGAGGATTGATTGAGCCCCTCTGTCTCATGCACCAAATGATGAAAACATGCCTGTTGCCCATAACTCCTCTTCCTCCACATTTTCCCCTCTGCTGAGCACAGCTCTGTGACTGAGAGCAGCCGGCAGAGAGGAGAGTGGAAGATGAGGCTCTGCAAGTCAGCGAACTACAATGGGCCACTGACATTAATATGCGCTACTACAGATCTGTGAGGTTACCTTACTTCCATTAATTCCCAACCTGAAATGCTTCTCTGGTAGATCTAAGATAATGTTTCATCTATCACAGCTTATACCAAATACACATATGACACATTTCACATCCCTGTTTATGTAGTCGATATTTTTCAGGTTTAAATACACCGATTTGTTTCCTTCTCATTGAAAGGCTGACAGTGTGGTTTATGGGAATAGTGATATGTGCAATGTATACAACAATGTATATAATAAGCATTTTAAGGTCTTGTCCTTTTCATGAAGACATTTTCAACAGCATAATGATGCGAACACGCAGTACTGACTAATCGATTTTACATTTCAAACTGGTAAATATAGCCCTGTAAACTGTCCACAGAAGGTGCATGAGGGAGGTTGGCTTTTACCCCACAAGAATGAGGTCATATACACCAAGATTTAAACCAGTAAGGCCTAAAATATGCCTGTCTGTGTTCCATTAACACTGTTAAGTGGGATATTGCCAATATGCCTTAATGTTGATTAAGGAAGCCGCCATATTGAAAAATAAAACGCTGCACTGTTTTGAACCAGTATTGCATGCGATTTGTCTTCCCCAGCTCGGCAAAATTTAATGTCGGAGACCCAGGGTTTGGCATCCAGTATTTCTTCAACTTGAACATGGCAATCAACATACTGGGGATACACGCTAAAGCACATATCATTCTCCGAACTAGCGATTAAAGTAATAATGCAACCATAGCATTTTGCTACATTAGCATTAGCAGGGCTACTCATTGAGCCAACAAGTTGACTTTACCCAGGTGAGCATTAGCGGACGCACTCATTGAGGTACAAAATCAAGTCTCCATTAGCTTCGTTAGCAGGGCCACTCACTTATTCTGGTGCTTGGAGCCCCGGAGGTGTGCATGGTACTGCTCGATGGAGTTCAGGATCACGTTGCACACGCTGCAGGAATAGCTGCTACGCAAACCTGTTTGGAAGATGGAAAAAAATAAATCTCTTTCAGGTGCAGTTTTTCCATTTCAGGAAACTTTGTGCTGTGATAATATACCTGCAACAAACTGTGCATTACTGGAAAATACAAACAGATGGTCGCATAAATTCTAATATTGTTTGTTTGAATATTGCTTCACGTTTTTGAATATCATGGGGGCTTTTTCATTTTAAACTTGTTTACTTCAGAAAACCAGGGAATAAAATCAGGTTTAAAAAACATCTTTTTTATTTTCCCATGTCACCCTTAAATTTGTTTCATGTGTATTTATGGAAAAAATTCTGTAACCTTACATCTGCAAGTTTTTTTACCCATAATAGCTAATTTTGGTGTGGGAAAGCGTGCTTCTGAATACAGCCATCTTAGTCGAAAGGAGGTAATTAACACATAAGGAAATGAGAGATTCCGGCACTAGGGAACGTGACCACGGGGGGGTAATGAGATTGTCTATTTGGGGGCCGCAGCAGAAGGCCACTTTCAGGCCATGGCGAAGCCAGCGAGAGCCAGGCAGCATCTATTAGCCGCACCGCTGATGGAGAGGAAGCAGATGTGAGCTAATTAAAGCACTCGCAGGTGGCGCCTGAAACGCAGAGGCCCGAAATAGACCAGAACGGACGGGGAAGCGCAAGGAGGAGGGGCGGCAAGATGCGGGCAGAGCCCCCTCCTCAGCGCATGGCGCTGCTGCCATCAACGGTTCACGCTTCTGCACGTGAAGAAACGGCCGCTAACAGGAAGGTAACGGAAAAACAGGGGTGGGGATCTGCTTACCCGGCCCCCTGCAAGACAGCGCGTCACCCTGCTGAGTACAGAGACGGACATGCACTGCGGCTCCTGTAGTGGCCTTACAGCCTTGAGCCACAGCACAGATATCGGTTCAACATGGCTGCCCCGACAGATGGCCGAACAGACTCTCAGAGGTCCACTCCTGACCTCGAACACATACACACCTATTCCTGCCTAGTGTTTAGCAAAATTTGCATAGCAAGGGGGGCTGATTCACAGCCATTTGGACCCCCAAGGATTTTTTTACCCTACTACTAACTACTTGTCTTTGTTCCCAATTCTCAGTGGCCTTCCAGCTATTTTCCACGTGTATTTGTAACTGTTTTTTTCCATTCTGTAATGTTCCTGTTAAAATGTGAAGCTCTGTGAGGTAACTACTGTATACTCGGAAACGCACAATATGATACTGAGTTAACTGAAAAGAACTGCTCCAGTTAAACCACCTGCTGATTAAATGCTTTTTGTTGTAACTAAGTCTGAGGCAGTAAATGAGGAGTAGCTGAATAGGATGAGGGATGGTCGGTTGATGCCTGCCAGTATATCCGGGGCATGTGGAATGTATCTCCAGCACTTGTGAGAGACGTCAGGTAGACAAGCAATCGACTCATGTGTCCATCTAGCCAGGCCTCAGATTTGAAACGCTAGGCCTGTCAGGTATGTCCAGAATATGCCATCTTATGCCAAATTAACAATTAACTCATTAGAGATTTCATTTAAAGTTGGATTTTCTGATTTCAGTTATTCCTCCCCTAATGCCCCCCC
>JABFDZ020032564.1:0-17874 GCA_019775955.2 Pollimyrus isidori
AGGCGGAGACTCGAACCCGGGTCCCAGAGGTGTGAGGCAACAGTGCTAACCACTGCACCACCATGCCGCCCCCCTCAGGATATACAATGAGACCATATCGTTTATGTCAATATATATTTGTTGCTTTAAAATTACATTCATAGCGCCACTTCGCCTATTTCTCCTCACCCTGTTGGTCTCTTACAAAACTGCGCCTCTCTGAACACAACCACCTCACTTACTCACTTACTCACAAGTCCTGCATGCAGCAACAAAATGGAGACAACCACAGACACTAAGCAAGCTAGCGAAAGGAGCTGGGGGGTATTTCACGAAGCAGGATTTCTTGTTTAGCCACATAACTTGTCAGATTTAAGAGCTACATGTAGTCCGAGCTACATTTATGTGTACGATTTTATAGTCCATTTAGCCTAGATTACCATACATCAAACAAGTTATCTGGCTTAGTGAAATACTCCCCTGGTTCTAACATTTCATCCTAACCCATGAAAATGTCCCATCTTTGGGTACTGCGAATGCGCACAATGAAATCAAGCCCTTTTCTCCTGCTTGAAGAACCACCCATGGATCTATCCTACCTTGCATTGGGGTTATGGCTTATTTCTGCGTTTTCAATGTTCATACATTTTAAATATTTTTATTAAATACATTAATCACACTTTACTATCAGCATCACACTGATTTACTATGCTGTTTGTAGAGTTTTTGACATGTTTTAACACTTAATCTTATAAGGTATTTCGAACTCTCAATGACTGCTTACATTACATTAGTTCATGTTTTTTAGACAAGTTACAAATTAATTTTTTGGATTATCCACTTTCAGTTTCAGCCCATCAAAATGCCAATAACATTTTCTGTAAAATAGCACCCATCGATAGATATTAGTCGATAGGAAGTAAGGTAGGAAAATCGACATTTTTGAGTAATTTTTTCATGTACAGCTGTCTATAGATAAAAGTGCCTATATGACACTGAGGACATTTGGCTGTGACTTGGAACAGTCTATTTGTTATTACTTTATGGGAAAACAATATTGAGATATATATTGTATATTACAGTTCAGCTAAAATTATCAAGATATGATTTTCGGTCCATATGGCCCAACCCTACACAAGGCTATTATAGTGCACCGTTTCACAAGCATCACTCGTTTCTGAAATAGTGTATTCACCATTCTTATAAGTTGGGAAATTTGACACTGTGACATGACCAACTTCTATCTTCCAATGAGCAGCCTGAATGTCAACCGTTGAAGTTCAGCTTTCTAGTGACCATTTCAAGCTTTCCAACTTGTGTGGATAGTCAAACAAGACAAACTCTTCCAGCAACACTATACTTGAGAGGGCACAAATACTTACTAGTAACTCTGTTTCCAGTAAACTACAATTCATGAACAAATTTAATAGCTACTTAAGACATGTGATGAACATGAGATCAGTATTTCAGTTCCATTATTTCCTTTCTTGTTCCTTCAGTGGTTCACAAACATTAATCCAATTAACTTTGGATAAAACAGGCATCCCAATTCATCCGTGAACAAACATGGGGTCAGTCTGTAGCTAAAACTTAAGTTTTTAGTTAATACATAAGTAATAGCATAATATTACATTATTTGTTCCCCCTTAAGTGTTACTGCTCTTGCTATTAATTCCCTTTCAAGGTATGAAAATTGCTGATATAAATTCCTGACAGACATTGTGCATTGTTTGCAACTAAAGAAAATGGTAACATCTAATTAATGTTCACCTGATACTTAATCTAAAGCGACTATTGACCGTCCATACCTCTGTGGTATTGTAATTGTTTTTTTCAGATATCTCCCAGCCCTAATCCTCACCTCTCATTTTCGTGCAATTTTAGTTCAAAATTTAACTGTCCACCATTCTGTACACTGCTCTGCTCTTCTGCTTACTGCCCCCTGTGCATGACCAAACTCCTAGCATTTGTCTCTGCACACCAGGATTCACTTACTCTTAATCCATGTTTACATGCTTTTCATAGATTTACTGTATAATGAAGTGTGTTTGCACACAGGTGAACTGGGAGGATGAGAAAGAGTGCTTTGGGGACTTCAGTCGTGAATGCAGCACATTTTACTCTATCAGAAAGCAGTATACTGTGGAGGATGTGACTGGGGTGGAGCCTAAGGTAGGCCATTCCCTTCGTGTTCAACCCATAGTCAGTCTACCCCTTGAAGGTCATCATTCTGAACCCAGTTCAGTAAGTAGACAAAGGTTATTAGTGACCCAGTCATTTCTTTATACTGACCAGGAACTGCAACATCTTTGGAGGAACTGAAGCAATTCAGATTAGTCCAGGCATAGCTATGGTTTGTAACTTGTTCCATGTAAAATAATATGCAAAAGATTTAAGCAGTCAAAATGTTTAAGCATATTTATCCTGGAAGCAATTTGTATTTTTCCTCCAAAAAAAAACAATATATGCAAGTTAACAGTAACCATAAAAAAAATAAGAATGTCATCTAAAAATTGACTAATATTGTGTTGTATGGCCAGAAACTGCACTTTGGTTCAAGAACTCCTTAGGGGCACCTCAGCCACTTTATGTATTAATTCTAAGTTATTTAACAAATCGTGTTGATTAGCCAAATAAGGTGGGGTAGCAGTTGAATCGAAAAATCCATGGGTATATTGGACTATCGCTGTAACTACTGTAGTGACTTTAGGAGAGGTTTTAACAGACAGTTTTACATCAACAATGTGACTTTTGCGCAGTACTGTATCTGACTCAAGGACCAATTCATTGCAGCCAGAGGATCAGGTTGGGTCATCGTGGAGGTGGGCTGTGGAGCACCTGCTCTTCAAAGCCTTCAGGACGCACCTGAGCCCCCCACAGCACTTCAGTCAGGATGGCAGTGTGCTGCAGATTGCCAACCTGCCAGACCTCTACAAGGTGTTTGAGAGATGCTAACCTGGAATGCTGAAGGGAAAACTCATATCTGCAGGTGTTTATTTTTTTTTTAAGTCTACAATAAAAATGTAATTCCTACAAACCTATACAAAAGCATGTGTTGGAGTGAGTGTTGGTTGATTGGGGATGCAGTTTTGATGTAAACCCATCTGAGTGAAGGAGGGCAGTGGAGTAACTGAGCCCCCGAGTCATGCACTCTTCTGGGAATGGATTTTCCTGTCTCTACTGGGATGCAGAACTGGCAACTCATCAACAAAGATCTGGAAGAGTGAGGTATCCAGTGAATGTCTGTGGTGTGGAAAGAACAGACTCCATTTGCATTAGAAAGTGTACTTTTAATGTTGTAGCTGCCCCAGTCACAATCACTGTGGTCCTGAGACTGAAAATCCACTTGTTTCCCAAGCAGCAAAGAGTTTGAAAAAGTACAGCATGTTTTCTTTTGTCGTTCTTTGCATCTCAAGTAGAACTCAGTACTGACAACCTGTCTTTAAACAAATCCAATGTGCCAAAATCCATGCAAGAACATCAACCCCATATATACACGTCATGTACAGTTCTAAGAAACAATTTTAAATATTGCTCAATTCCTCACCAATGGAAACTCAATATATTGTTATTTGATTCTACATATGTTTAAAACCTAAGTGCACCCTATTTAAATACATAATTTGTACCAGAAATAACAATCCTTTGTTTCATCCTTAGTGTAGAAATGCGTGGCTCCATGTAGAAGGCACTTGGTGGCTGGAGGCTGCTGCAGGCCATTTGGGGCCAGACTCATGCAACTTATAAAAAAAAAACTAGTTAAGCACCCAGCTGGAAACACAAAATCTTGGTGAGTAACATGATGTGTAAAGCTTTCAGGGAAAAAAAAAAAAGCTCAAAAATCTGAATGAGAATGCATTGTGATCTCCACCCCCCTCGTCTCTGGGGCTGGGTGGGAGTTTGCAAGCCAATGGTTCTCATTCATAAACGCAGGATCGGCAGAGCAGTGCATTGTTGTTACAAAGAACGCCTAGGGCTGCTCCCATTGGTGCAGGGGTGGTACTAGTGGGCAGGGTTGCCCAATCCAAGATTACTGTTGGGACAGCATTGCGGTACGGTTGGCTTTCATCTTCTCCAGCCGTTTTACTAGATGGCTGTTGGTCATCTCCATTTCCTCTATCTTGTCCAAGGCTGTCCGGAGCTGGAGGTACAAATGACACTTACAATGCAGGTCTGCCCAGGTCTTCTAACTTACTTCTGTTTGTTCCAAACTCCTCATGTTTAACTAACTGAATTCAGCTTTGAAAATGTTCCTGAAAGATACTTACAGTTGCTTAATTCCCTTAAAAAGAGGCGTAAACAGACCATAAGTAAAAGGAACATTTAACTAGCTCTTATTTGCACAGATGAACGATTTAAGGACATTTGTAAGTATGTCAAATTCTTTTATGATGGGCCAATCGTGTCTAGTTATTGGAGGTTGGCTGGCTGATACAAAAGTAGGGATGCCATTAATGATTATTTCTGTGGATTGATATATGGAGTATTTTACCGATTGGTTGATTAATCTAAACGATTAATTTTCCTCCAGAAAAACAAATTGTTCTCAAAATAAAATTAACCTAAACTGCATGCTACTGCAGGGCTTTAGATAATGACATCGGCTTTTGGCACTATATGGTCATTACTTTTGCCCACAGTTCAATAAGCAGATTAGTAGTATATCAAATATTAATGAGATGCATATGGTGATACACAAAAGTTAGTAATCTGTATAAATTTGTGGTATTATGTTAAATTCAGTTAGCAGAGCATGCATGTTACTTTTATGGTAAATCATGGAAGCGATAAGCACTGAAGTGGCGGTGAAGAAAGATCCTAGAAGAGATACCGTGGATAAAAAAGGTAAGAAGATGTTTGTGGTGTCGTGGTATTTTTTGCTGTTTAAAGTCCAATATTTTTTTTAATAAATATAGTTTTCATTTATGTATCAGATCGCAAATTATTTTCTCTTATCTGGTATCCGTTTTCGTTTCCGTTTACAATAATAACCGGCCCCAACAAGCCCAATCCGCACAAACACACACATACTGGCCCCGTCAAACCACATCGATCAAGCAAAGATTATAGCCTAAACATTCAGTGGAGATAAGGTAGCTGGCAGCTTCATGGATTTAATAATGAGTGTATTTAGCAGGTACAAGGACAAAACAAAATTGATAAAAAAAAAAAAAAGACCATTAGTGTGGAGAACCTAAACATTAATAGAGAACACTTATGGTGGTTTTGCTTATTCTGGCGATCCAGAATAGCACCTGTGTGTTCCCTCTTCAGGTGCTCGTGCATAGGGCTATCACCATGTGATTGGCATTGAACCTTGCACAGTGTAAAACCACCTATTTGTTTAGTGATAATTTGTAGTACTCCCATAATTACGTAATGATCTTGGAGGAAAGATTTTTTATAATGAAATGAAGCGTTTTAGAAATTTTAATGGTAATTTCATTAAAATAATTTTTAAAAACTGAGTTGATTTCAAATACTGATGTAGATGGATTTTCAGTCGATATAATCGACTCATCGCAGCAGCCCTATACAAATGATTTTGGAAATCTCACTAGTAGTGGCAGCTGGTGTGAGTGGTGCATGTCTGCTTGTGAGTGTGTCTGCCCTGTACCTCTCTTTGAAGCTTCCTCTTTTCAACTTTGAGTTCATCCTCGATTTTCTCAGAGTTGTCTGCAGCCATTTTGTATCTGGACACTTGTCCTTCAAGTCTGTTGATCTGAAAGAGACTTTCCGTTAACTGAGCATGATGCATATCAGTCTTACCAAGGAATTTTTATCTTATGGGGGTGGGTGGAGTGGAATTTAACACTGAGTACTACAGTACTATTTAGTGGTTAAGGGTGTTGAAGATGTTAAGGATGATGCCTGAAGGTTCCAACGGGATACTGATAATTGAACATTGAGGGTTAAGTACATCTAATAGCACTATGTGATAGTACCAAACAGTATTCCTGATAGATATAATTACATTTTGTTCCATCGTTGCCATTTCCTGTTCTGCTTTTGAGAGTTTGAACTTGTATTCACTTATTTGTCGATTGGCATCTCCTGTAGGAAGAACCACATCAAAATCCACAGTATGATTAGAATTGTTTCCTTAGTTCTGCATAAGCTATAGTGACAGATTTGAATAACATGAACAAGTGCCGCAAAACAAGTCATTAACCCTTTGTAAGCTGAAATATGTGAATAAACTGGGGAACTATAAACGTGACCAGCTAGAATGTGAACACCACCAAAGCACCACACACGCTATACAAGTGTTTGTGCATATATGACACAATGGGGGGGCTGCATAGGATTCATCTTGTGTGTCTAAGAGAAACTAACTCTGCATCTCAATGAAGTGCAAGTCAGTCCCGTTCTCCAGCCGCTCGCTGTCTGTGAAGACGCTCTCCATCTTTGTACTCTTTTGCCTTTCCTCGTCCAGCTGCATCTTTAGCTTCCTGATCTGAGACAGGAAGAAATGCAGATTACCAAATGCATCAACACACTACTCTAATTTTACAGAACAAACCTGCAAACTGTTTGTGGGAAATGCTCACTCCTAACAAACTTTATACACACACACAACATGGGAACGTGGTGATGAGGCAGAACGCCACTTGGCAGCTGCGTGACGCGGGTTAACTTGTACCTGAGCCAGGAGCTCCTCTTTCTCATCTGCTAGCTTACGTAGCCTAACATCTGAAACAGAGTAAACAAGACACATGATCCGGGAGCAGTCATGCTCAGTGAGAACCAGTGGGATGAAACAGTTCATGGGTGAATTTTTGAGCAAGAGACCGAGTTAGAATGAGCAAATTGCCAGGTGGGACACAACTCAGCCTTACCTAATGGCCCCTCTCCTGCAGCTTCGAGCACTTGGGCTGTCTCCTGTGTAACTACAGCGATGGCCCCTACCATAGGCTCATGGACGACGTCTCCATTAGGGGTGCTCTCTGGGATGACCACCAAGCCATGTTTCTGTGGAAACCATATGGGGTGGGTAACCTGAGCACTGACTCAGCAGCACAGATGTCATTGGCACTCGAGTCCACCACCAAGCATACTGGTTACCAGTGTAGCTCGGACACAATCACATTTACACCGTCACCCCAACTTTTTACACAGTGTGTACACAAAACCAGTCTGTATATTATGATTAAATACATAGACACACATACTGCTCAGTGACTTACAAACTCAGTTCATCTTCCAAATTGCATCAAAATACCACCACATTTATTAATTGTATGACTGTATGATTGCTGTAAGCATCACAAAAATAGCAGACAAGCTATACAAGAATTGCTGTTTGACCTTGCTGGCTTTTGTATTAAGGAATGAAGTGTGTGGCATCTGATGATATGATTTCATTGACACATGTAAACAGACGTCTGCAAAATAAACACAGAGCTGGTGTTCTGTATCACTAAACAAGGTGCCAGGTCCAGTGACTGGTCTTCAGCAAGGCAGCATGGTCTCACTAAGACAGCGGCTTCTGGAGATAAATTAACCACCCTGGTAATCATGGAAGTCATCATCTCCATGGCAATTGGCCTTGCCACAATTTCGGCAACCTACCTCTGCTGGCTTCGACTTCCCCTTGAGGTCAGCCAGCTCATCTCTGAGCTCATCCCTCTCACTCCTAATGCAGTCAAAGTACTCCTTCTGTCTCTCCAGTGCCTGGCCACCAGGGGGCGCACAACCACCACAGAGGAACAGGAAAGAAAAGGCACAGGAGGAAGAGCAGAGAAAGCAGCGTGCATGTGGGAGTATGAGAGAGTGAGACTGGAGGCAATGCATGCAGACACATACGTCTTCCCAGCGAGACCAATAAAAACTACTGACGAACTGAGATGGTTCCCTACAGCAGGCAGGCTTTTCTAAGGCCCAGACTCGTTCAATTTTTCCTTTGGTAGCCAGTAGGGGGCAAAACTATGAAGTGTCTCATTCCACAGAAAACCAGCTTGCTATACAGCATTAAGGTACAGCCACACTACACTATTACCCTGGTTCTTAACCTAAGCCAAATATCACATACAGTACTATACAGTGTAAAGATGGTAATTTTGCTGTCCATGACATTTTAAGAGTTAAATGCTACCAGCAAATCATTTCTGCATCAATCTCAACTTTACTATTAAGTCTAAAGGGCTTTTTAAAAAGTTTCCTCTATATTGTACTTTTGCACATGCTAAATCGGCTTAAGGAGAGTCACAGTCTCTCAGCTAATTTGGGAAAAGGTGGGTGAGTGAATAGATCAAACCATCATTTAAAACATGCATCTTCAGACTCAGCCATCCACATGCTGAAACTCCAGGCAGTGCAGTGTCAGTCCACAGTGGCCTGTTGGTGTACTGCGAGTGTAAGCGTATGTCACCATTGAGATACTTATGGCATGAGTTCCTATATGTTCAACAAAGAGGGAGACTAGCTGACCAAGGTACCACAGCACCCCCTGCATGACTGCCTACCCCAATCTTTCTGTCCTTCCAGTTAATGGTTTCCTGCAGGTCAAACACTTCCCTGGTGAAGGAGTCTAACTTTTGCTGGACTCGCTGATTCTCCTGTGGAATGGGCAGGGCAAGATGGGGAGGGATGAGTAGCGATAGAGAGAATGACAAGAATGGGATGAACAGCGAAAGACGAAGAGCGATACGGGAGAATGTAGAAGAAGAGCACACATTTCCCCGGTTTGCTGGGTGACAACATCTGGTAAAGTAGTCATCTCAGCTTCGAAGTTCTGCAGTACTCTGTCCACCTGACAACTACTCTCTCCTACAGTGGAGTTGTACAGATAGGCACTGGGAGTGTGCGAAAGCCTGTCACACTCATCTGTACACATTCACCTATTCATATTTTAATGAACCCAACTCTTGAGCACCAATGCTGGGCAGCAGCATTCCTGAGGAGGGAAGGGCGGGTCATAAAGGTCATACAAGTTCCTTGATGGTTGTCCTACCTCAATGAGTTCATCCCTCTGCCGGATTCCCTCCTTGAGTTCATCGTGCTTATGCAGTAAGACTGTGCATGTATGCTTCTGTCTTTCAAGCTCCTGAAGACAAAAAAAGGTATCAAAAGGTAACCAAATAAAATGGCAGCAATATGAAGAGCTGCTACTGACACCTTTAACAAAAAAAAGTGTGAGTTATCAATTATGAATGGGTTACAGTAGTGGCGAACAATATTGGCACCCCTGCAGTTTTTTCAGATAATGCACTAATTCTTTCACAGATGCTTCACTGTTAACATTTCCTTGTATTTCCTTTATTTGCACGAGCAAAAACACCAAATTTTATCTGATTTGTAATCTTTTACACAAATTTCCCACCTTCAGGCAGACACCTGAATAAAATCTAACACTTTTCTAGAAATCAGCCACTACCATATCAGAAGTGCTGCTGCGTGGTGTCTCTGTGCTACCTTTGTCTTCTCCTCGTTTTCCCTGTGCAGTTCAGCCATCTGTTCCTCCATGGCCTCGATGACATCCTTCAGAGTGTCCACCTGGTAGATGAGGTTGGCCTTGTCGTTGTCCAGCTGCGCATTAGACACCATGGCCTTCTTGTACTTCTCCTCCACCTCGACCAGAGAGTCCTGCAGGGGAACATTCTAATGTTTACACAATTTTTTAAAATTTTACATGCAGAGAAGTACGGGCCAGTAGCCTCACAGCAATGTTGGAGTCAAAATCCATACAGTTTTTGAAAGGGCAAACGCATGGAGGGTACCACTGCAAAATCAAAGCTGAGCATTCATCCTGCAGTTTCGCTCTACTCCCCTGCAGGCACTCACGCACAAACGCACACACACAACCTTGGATGTGAAACTTTGGTTACCACGAACATTTTATCTCTTGCAGATCACTAAGGTGAATGTGAGCCCCCTGATAAAAGGATCAAGAAAGTACTGCTTAGATGTGGAAGAATCATAAAAGAAGAAGCCCACCCTGACAAGGGGATGGACCCAACAAAGGCCCCAGGCAATGAGTGTCATGCTGGGAATCTGGTTTGGGAGGGGTTAGTCATATCTGTAAGCATATGCAATCCTGTGAGAACAAGAGCTGCAGATTTTCATGCAGTCGTTTAACCGCCACCCTGCACACACACGCACACACACAAAGACACTGGCAGAGCCATCCAAAAGGATGCAGGTCTCACACACATACACACGCAGAGCTGCCCAAAGCATAATAGCTAGTGACAGTTTGGCAAAGCAACCACCAAAAGGCACAGGCTCAGTGATAGGGATACAGCAGACTGGCATATCGTCCAGATCACTTCAGCCCTGCGCACTACTGTGTCCCCGGTAACCTTGCACTGCTCAGCCCACAGCACAAGCACCAGTTGATGAAACACACAGCAGAGCCACCACACAGTGCATGCACGCCAATTGTCAGAAGGAAGCAGGGTAGTGAAGGCGATAGAGACCCTCCAGCAGGCAAACGGGGGGGTGTGCAGAAGGCATGCTCTGAGCGTCAGCCCCTCTACCTTCAGCTCTTTGAGGCCCTGCATGTACCGCCCCTCTACATCCTGTATCTGGTCCTTAAGATCATAGATATCCTGTTGGGCAGAGAGAGACAAGCTGGCACACTTCACGGGGAGGGAGGGGGGGATGTTGGCAGCCTGCTGCCTGGAAGCCTAATACCTAATACCACCCCACAGAGAAGGAGGGACCCTAGACACACAAACGAACACTACGGTACCAAGTGTAACAGGACAGCCATGTACGTACACCTGGGGTGCAGTAGGTAAAGAACAGCAGAGAAGGGAGATGCTCCTCACGCCTGCCTCTCACAGAGGAGGGAAGAGGATGAAGGTATCACATCACACAGCGTTGGGGGAGTGGTGTGGTTCATACCCTGAGCTCGCTGAGAGATGCGTCGGGGTCTATCAGGCTACTCATCTCCCCACTGCCCCTCCTGGACGAGGACCCCCCCAGGGAGGCCAGACTGGATGCAGACAGACCAGGAGTAGTGCAGCGTGAGGAGGGCTGTGGAGAGAACAAAAATCTGTAAATATAGGACCATGCAAAGGAGGCAGAGTCGCACAGTTAGGCTGACCAGTGACATTCAGAGTACATACACACGTCGCACAGTTAGGCTGACCAGTGACATTCAGAGTACATATACACGTCGCACAGTTAGGCTGACCTGTGACCTTCAGAGTACATATACACGTCGCACAGTTAGAGTGACCTGTGACATTCAGAGTACATATACACATCGCACAGTTAGAGTGACCTGTGACATTCAGAGTACATATACACGTCGCACAGTTAGAGTGACCTGTGACATTCAGAGTACATATACACATCGCACAGTTAGGCTGACCTGTGACATTCAGAGTACATATACACGTCGCACAGTTAGGCTGACCTGTGACATTCAGAGTACATATACACGTCGCACAGTTAGGCTGACCTGTGACCTTCAGAGTACATATACACGTCGCACAGTTAGGCTGACTGATGGCCTTCCATCTTAAACTAGAGGTAGGTCTCCAACTCCAAGCAGATAAATGTGTTCCTGTGACGACATGTTTTGTTTGTTTCCCTATGTGCAGAAGGCAAAACCTAGTCCGTTGTGTTTGCTATGGTAAAAATCAACTGACTGGCATAACCCTACAGCGCAGTATGAAGTTTAACAACTAAAGCTATGTCCTCACTGCTGCATTTTCGTTTGAAAACAGTTTTCAAATGTAAACAATGACCATCCACCAAGGGGTTTTGACATTTTGTTATAACAGTTTTCCATGCACACTGAAATGAGTGGAAACAAATGTGATGTAGTTTATGGAGGGTGCTTTGTGACAATATTCAAGAAATAAATATCACAGATTAAGATTTTGGGAAGTTAGGAACCTGTAGTACACATTTCCAGTCTTAGGATAGGAACAATAAAAAGCATTTAGGATTTTGGGAAGTTATACAGCCCCATGACAGATGGATCTCACCTTTGGTTGAATTCTCATTTATAACTGCATTTTGTCTGTTCTGATGCAACTTAGTTTGGATTTGAATAAACCAATCAGATGTTTTGTTTATAGCTCGCCAACTAAGTTTGATAGGTGACTGACATATTTTTAATGGTTGATGGTATCATTTAAACGATTATTTAAGGAATTAAAACGATCGTTAAAATAATAATTTAAATGCCGACTTACATTATAATCTAAATAATCATTTAAATGGAATTTATTTACTAAATATTGTTCCAAAATACCCTCCATAGTCATTAGTCTACATTGGGCATACGCACATCAACACAGTCATCAATAAATTAGTTTATTTTTGCACAAATATGCAGCAATCACGCCATTTCACTGCACACAGGTCAGCAACAGGAAACTGAAAGCAGCTCCTCGTCATGCTGGAATCCTATTTTAGGGTAACCAGGTGACCAGTGAGACATTGAGATGTTGAAACAAGAGGGATCAAATCAGGGAAGGGCCATGTGATAAGTAGGGACCAATTAGGGCACTTTCACTCATCCACACTACAATGCCAAAACAGAATTTTCAGAAGAAGCCTCAGCTTTTGGGGGCTGAAAACTCTGGTGTAGACAAAAGCTTTTTATAGGCTAAAAATCTCATTCAGTAATCAGTCTTTAACAGATAAGTGCAATAATGAACATTTATCGTATCATGAAAACGGACACCAAAAACATGCAGACAAACTCTTTTATAAAGATAGAATCTTGCTATTTATTTCCTTCCACCTCAGTCAATCTGAGACTGGTCAATCTGGACTCCATATTCTGCATATTTATTTGGCATCAGAGCAGTGAAAGGCTCCACAAGGATAAAGATGGAGGGGACTCCAGCATTGTCACTCACCCGACTGTAGGATGTCTCTGTGAACTGCTTATCACTCTTCTCATCCAGCTGAAGGGGAGACAAACACAGCACTATTATAGACATACACAACAGGCTGCTATAAACTCACATGCCACACAGATTAGAGAGCGCCATTTAATACGCCAGCTCAAAGTCTGGCGACAACCACCACCACAGATCAGAGGTCTCTCAAAACTGTTAGCGCATGCCATCCATCTCATAATAAAATCCTGTAGGTAAAGAGTTGTCATGCCGGCTCCTTCCGTGTTAATCTGTGAAACATAACTGAAGTTAGGTGAATAAAGAAGGGAGCCTCATTAAGTTCACACCACAAATACAGAAGACAACATTACTTAGCGGTTAAGCATGTCATTGCTGCATATTCAGAGCTTTGCATCTCAAATATCCAAAAACTGCCCCTAGTGCTCCACGTTTGAGCAGCTCTAGGTCCAGAGGAGGCAAAGAGGACCCCCCACACTCACACCATCCAGGTCAGGAATGCTGAGCTCATCCAGGTCGGACACAATGCTGCCCCTGCGGTTGGAGCGGCTGAAATAATCTGCTGCAGTGTCACTGGAGTCAGAGAAGTCAGAGCACTGACCCAAAGCATCCCAGAGAGAGAAAGGAAGATAGAGTAAGACAAACTCACAAATATGAGTAAATCTTGGAGCATGACGGCACTACATCCATGTTCAGTGATCTTGTATATAAAACCCACTCAGGTGCATGCATGCTCTCAAAAACAGCAAGATTTCATGATGATAAACCTGCAGTTCCAGCAATTATACACAGACAGACAGATGGACACACACACACACACACACACACACACAACCTGCTTCATGTCCATGCCTATAAGCCTGCAGGCCCACAGAGGCTGCCTGCTCCCATTCTCCATTCACCTGTCGACACCATGAAACATCCCCCAGCCTACCTGTCCACACCACCCAGATAAAGGCCTCAGGCAGCATCCACCTGAGCAACACAGTCAGCCATGCCCCATGACAACTGTGGCAACAGTTTCCGGCCTCTGATCACTTTACAGTGAGCGCAGAAGCCATTCAGTCCTGTGCAATTTTCACCTGCGCCACCCTGCATGCACCACTGTCTCACCACGCTGCCCCCCCGGCTGCGGCCGAGCCGCTCCTGGGACACGGTACTGGAGGAGTCGTCATCAGAAGAGGACTAAGGGGATGATCAAAGGGGGAGTGAGATCCCAGCCATGTGTCACATGCATCAAGTGCAAATGCAATGCATGATGCACCATGACACCACAACTATGGTAATCTCTGAGCATGAGCACCACTGCTATGAAGAGATCCTGCTACTCCAATCACAGAGCTGAAGATGCGGTCTGTTAAGTCAATGAGTGAGTGAGAGCCACTACAGAGTCCAGCAAATTATCAAAGAAGCCCAATCTCATCAACTCCAGACCCCACATCTCCTAACCCTCCAACTGAAGTCCAACCTCTGTCTCAGGATGTTAAAAAGGTCATAGTTCTTGATTTAACATATTTCTAAAATAAAATGTAATGAAAACACTATGCAATCTATAGTCAGGGTTCATCACAAGACACTAACTTTGTTCGTTTTAACATGGTCATGTTGTGAAGGATCCAGACTGGACAGCAGAGGCTGAATACAGTTCACGCTGGGAGTGAAACACTTTGGAAGTTAAATCTAGGTGAAAAAACAACCAACCGAGCTATACACAGAGCAGCCAGTGGGTGACACTAGTCATACTCAACATTCCTAGGTGGTGTGCTTCATTAAAGAGCCCGTTACTGCTCATCACAATTAGGAAACATCTCGTCCCATTCATTATCACTGATAATCTGGTACAGGGATGCAGTGGATATACCCAGGAACCCCAGGGCACAATGCAAGGTACAATGCAGGGTACATCTTGAACGGAATGCCTGCCCATCTCAGGGCACACAGATATACAGGGCGTTTTATCGAACCACAGTCAGTTGGACCGCAGGAACATCACATTCCTGGCACACCGGGCTCTACCAGATGTTACTTCTATATGATCAGTCTGTTATTATTCACCAGCAGCAGCATTATTTAGTCTTCAAGCAGTTAGAAAACAAATGTATTGAATACAAAGGATGCGGGGAAAGACATACAAACATTTAACCAGAGAAACAAAAGGATTGATATTTTTTATACATTGCTGTGGGACACCTGACCTGAGGGCAGTGAGATATCTAGATTAACCACCAGAATAATGCATCAATCAATATGCAGTTTTTTCTGTAAACATTTTCCCAACAGATCACTGCAAATGGAGTTTTAAGTGCTTTGGGGGATTTTGTGAACTGCACTACTGAGAGATAAAAATTAATCAAATGTTGCACAATATTCACACAACTAAAAAAACATCCATAAGATATTGTGGTTCGGACTAGTTAACCCGTTTCGTTCTCTCATGAATGCAGTGGGACAGATGTGCCTGCTGGAGGCTTCTTAAGGCAAATAAGCTAGTTTGTGTCAGAGGAAAAACAAGAAAGTGTGTTTAAAAGAGAACCATGTCAAGACTAATATTCCACATCATGCAGGGGCAAGAGCACAGTGTGTGTGTGTGTGTGTGTGTGTGTGTTTCGGAATCACAGCAAATGACGCACTTATTGGCAAGACCAGAACCTGTAAGCATGTATCAGAGAGAACTACATTATAAGAGACATATCATATCATGCAGGGGTTAGAGCAGAGCATGTGGGTGTGTTTCAGAAAGACACCTTCTATGTGTGTTTTAAGAGAGAATCGCTTCACAAAAGATGCTCCATATCATATCCATGGGGATCAAATGAGCAGCATGCCACAGATGTAAATCCAAAAACTGTATCTGACCCCACAGATATAAATCTAAAAGTGTCTAAACTTTTCATGTGCACGTCTGCATGTGTGTGTGTGGTCTCACCCCAGGGCTGCTGCGGGCTGAACTAGCTGCTGAGGAGTACCAGCTATACTCAGAGGGCTGCAGGACAAACCAAGCACAGACACAGGTTACTATGGTTACCACCAGCCTCCCCCACCACCTGAAGTACTCGTCTACAAACAAATCACTGTCCCGACCACAGAGGTCAGGGTGGTAGTTGGAGGGTCACGACAGGCACTCCTTGTCATAACAGCAGCACTTACAGTCCTGGAGCTGAAGGAGCCATAGAGACCATCGTCACAGAGAGAGGCCTGAGAGCACAAAGCACAGCCATGTCAAGCCTGAGGAACCCTAACGGTGCATCGAGAATTCATGCGATCAAGATGAACTGCAGACAGCAAACCACTCAAATTACCACTAATGGTCACCCCAAAGCACAGAATAAATCAAGGGAAAAAGCGCACACTGCTAGCTAAGGTCTTATGAAAACAGCAACAGTTATTAATCCAAAGCACATGGAGTGGATCAACGTATAAACCACAAACCTAACAGCTTGATAAATACAAGACGAGTGGATTAGTGCATAACACGAACAGCTCATGGAACAAACGCTCCCAACTAGCTAGAATTCAGCACTCAATCCACGTGCAAACCAACCAGACTGTAGCTCCGTGTTAGGCTAGTAGTGGGAAGCGGGGGGGGAGGTGTGGGTGTAGCCTATAGATAGAGAGGTGGAGTCAGTGTCACATTGACGCAATAACAGGTAAAAGGCCCATCTAACGCAAGAAAACACCATGACTAACCCCGTGATTGGATGAGGTCAGCAGGGAATCTCCATACAGAGATGAGGACTTCAGAAAGAAAATGGTGGGGAGAGACAGGGAGGAATGGCAACATGTGACTGTGAGCAGATGAACAACTTTACGCAGGTACCTCACACCGGGCTTCTGTGTGCGGCCGGTAGGGCACCTCACACAGCTCACCCAGAGAACACAAAAAATTTCACTGTAGTATCCCTATACTATTAAGATATGTATAGAAAGAAAGCTGTGTCTCCCAGTTGGTAGCCTCTCCTGCAATAGGTCAGGAGGTTAGATCATTAAAATAAAAAGGAAGCCTAGAACATGAAGCCGGACCAGAGTGACACTGGCAGTCGAGCTCCACAGGGAGCTGCAGAGCACTAAACCAGCCTTTCTGAAGCGTGTGGTGTTTAGGCAAGTAGGAGACCAACCCGAGGCTGATAGGAGGGCAGCGGTTTAGAGTTCTTTAGGGTGCTGTAGTTCCTCTGGTCATGGTAGAGCCCAGCCTGACAAAAGGGACGTCAAAACATAGGGGCAGAGAGCAAACTATTGGAAAGATGCAGATATTGTTCAGCAACAGCTCCTGAAATCTTTACATCTGTCACCCCTTGGAAAGTGTCTGTAAGAAAATGACATATTGTCTTCTACACACAACGGTCAGGATGATGCAACTGATAATTCAATGCTTCTCTGAGGAAATATAGGTATATTGGAATGGTGTGTTTGCCATCAGGCAACTGATCCAGCCATTCTAGCAATTCAGTTATCAGTCACCCTGGAAGGGCGTAGGCGCTGGACCTGGCAGTGCTTGTCACTACTATGTTTCACACAGAGGCACTGACCAGGAGGTCTTTCCTGGAGCTGCTGGACACAGGGCTCTTCAGGTTTAGAGTGTCACTGTACACAGAGGTCTGCCAGAGTAAAGAAGAGAGAGAGCCGTCTCAACACACAGACGCGCCTGTGTACAAAAGCACACTGGCATTCAGATACATACTGAGGAGTGAGCACTTCTCAATGATGATCTGCTAGAAATTCCATCTGACTAAGAGGGGGGAAAAAAACAGAGCACAAGTTAAGATGACGGCCACTAGGTTACAGCCATCAGCCATGACCATACAGACCTCATATCAGACTCTCACTGAGATACATTATTGCACTGCTGACAACAAAAAGCAGGGCTCTAGACTAACTTTTTGCACTGGTTGCACTGGTGTGCCTAACTTTTTTTCTTAGGTGCACCAGCACAAACGTTAGGTGCACCCAAATTTTCAACCGCATCACATTTAACACCGCAGTTTTACAAGTTCACCTTTTTATTTATTTATTTTTATTATTCGCTGTCCATATAGGCAATATTGACAATGACGCATTCCTTTGTGGCGATATC
>JABFDZ020032681.1:0-35868 GCA_019775955.2 Pollimyrus isidori
TCACTGAAAAACTCAATAAAAAAGATACATTAAAAATTAGAGTTCCTGCACTTATTTTTTCCCACTTCAAGCACTGGATGCAGGTATACATTAGACTTGCTTTTAATTGAATCAATTTTCAGGAGAAATTAAGCATTGTTTCAATGAGGGTACCAACAAATGCTGCGTTCACACTGCCAGCCACATCATTCAATTCCGATTTTTTGCTCAGATCGGATTTGTCTATCTTGACGGTTCACATTCATAAGAACGAGTGACCTGTATCTGACTGTAATGTGAACGCATCGGTCCTCCAAAGCGTCACGCATGCGCACATTAATACGTTTTTACACGGGTACAAGGCTGGTCGTAAAATTGGCACGTTGTGCGCTGATTCGAGTCTTTTGCCTCCTTAAACTTTGACTTCAGGCTCTTTATTTTGCTTTGGCATTGTAGCCACGTTCGTGTCCGCGCTGTGCTATTTCTTTGGCAATTATTTCAAATACTACTCTATTACAATAGGTTCCTTCCAGTTTAGCTTGAACAGATTCATTTCCCCAAATATCAATTAAATCCTCAACTTCTCCATCCATCCACTGACTGCGCAGCTCTCCTCCATTTTTACCTTTTTGCGTACAAGCAAAAAGCCACATGAATTCAGATCTGAGCCTTCGTGTTCAGGTCACATGGCCGCCAATCGGATACGTATGAGAATTAGTACCGCATATGAAAATGGCACAAATCTGATTTGAAAAGATTAGATTTGCGTGTCCACACAGCCCTGAAAAGATCAGATCTGTGTCACATTAGGGCAAAAAATCCGATTTGAGTCACTTCAGCATGACAGTGTGAACGTAGCTAGATTTGTGCTGAGTTGGACTCGGCATGGGGGACGACAGCTTGACAGAAAAAAATACTAATGTCTTTGTTATTGAGTTTCCTGCCAGCTTCTAGCCAATGACATCAGGACGACTGAAGGTCACCAGTATGTTGGTACAAACACTTTCCATTGCCTTTCAAAAAGCATGCATATCTGAAGGCCACGCCAGGAAAAGGACTGACATGTGATTTATATAATTATAATTGCTTTTTTATAGTACCTGTTGGACTAGGGCTTAGTGCAGTACAAGGATATTGGGTACATCATCACTGACTGGCTCTTGAACAAAATACCACTTTGAGTCTTTTCTAGTGATGTTCTGAGCTTCACTCGGCTTCTCCCTACTGGTGCACATGCCGCATGAAGTCGCTTTTATCAGATGGTATCAAAGCTAATTTCTTTATCCAGATTCAGAGAAACCAAGCATATTGCACTGGCAAACATGCAAAAGACGCACCAAACTGGGCACACAAACTTCGCCCACACAGTGACAGTCAAGAGATAATTCTTTTATATGCTGAATGTTCCAATTTGTAGATATTTTAATGTACATCCATTCATTTACAATAACTGCTTGTCCTGTTCAGTGTCACAGGGGGTCCGGAGCATATCTCAGAGGCTACAGGTGCAAAACTGGGAACAAGCCAGGATGGGGTGCCAACCCATTGCAGGACATACAAAATCACAAGAAAAAATCAGGCAAGAACCCCGGAACTATAGATGCTATATCAGACACATGGAAAGTCATCAGTTCAGCAACAAGGATGCTCAAATCCTCACAAATATCTTGATACTGAAGTGGCATTAGGCTATTTGGGAGATACGCAACAAATGCATCTAATATTCAAGTTTGCTTCGGCTGGGCATGGTGTCAATGAATGTTGGCTGGTGGCAGGTGTTACACTCATGTGGCAGCTTCATTTTATATAATCTCTAAACATTTACAAAACTGCATTATTTACAGTACCACTACGTACTGGTTTTTGCCTGGATCCATGGAAATCAGCCCTGTGTTGACAAAGCTATTCAACACATGGATGAAATCCAATAATAAAATGTAGCCTACTTGTATACTTAATAGTCTGAACAAGGCTGAAACTGTTCCTGTGACGTCACTATTCAGCAGAATTTGAACACTGTACAGCCATGGTTTTGTGCCCAGCACAGTACGATCAACCACAGGCACCGCCTCGATTAGCGGTTTTGTGACCCAGTGCCTCTGGACACTTTTCCTGTTGGCAGATAAATGTTAAGCTGAAAGCTTTTGATTGCGCTTCAAACTACTAGACATAAGACTTAAGAGTGAGTCTAGTTGCTTTGAGGAGGTGTGGTACTTGAACACAGCATAGTAGCAATGGCTGAAGATCTGTCAATCCAATATGTCCCTGTCCATCATCATGTCCGACATACCATCAAAGGTGTAGGCTGAGGCACAATCAACCAGGACAAAAAGCTTCATACTGTCCCTGACATACAGCCAAAAACCCATTTGATATCTGAATGCTTGACTTGCTCATTAGTTCTTGCATTGTATTGCTGCAACTTGGTACTTCTACTTATTGTCAGGCTGTAAATAAATAAGTAAAAATTCCATTGTATTTACTTAATGCATATGACAATAAATCATCACTGGAGTTCTCTGCTAACAGAGTTCTTCGTATCTTACTCTTCATCGCTCACCCAGGTCAATCCACAATCTACACAGAAACATCCAGGGCTTTTTTTTCTTAGGAAGTTTTACGCAAACTACAGAGTACTTCCAATATCCAAACATATACTAATCATGTTACTGACGTCTTTTCACACACAACAAACCAAAGCACCTTCATATTCCGGATCCGAGTAATTTTCCCCACATCAAAACTTGCACAATGATCCATCTATGCAGCGGATAATTATCATTTTGGTGTGGGAGTTGTTTAAGATAAAGGTAAAAGAGACTGGAAGGGCATTGCTGTATTCAGCAAGGTCCCCAGTACAGCCAGCAGAACAAGCCAGCCTGGCTGCACTGGAGGCTTTCCCCCAGTGTAAAGCACTGCGCGTGGCTGTCCCAGACACACATGAGGAACCATTCTTCAACTAAAAGCTACTGGGCAAAAGGAATCTGCTGTGACGTCAATACAGGAGACAAGTTTTATGGTCCATTAGGAAGCACAGCACTGGAAAAAAAAGTCTAGAAATTTTACTCATGAATGCATCTGGAATTACACTTTTAAAGTGTGACAAGATGTTATGCTGTTTTGCTTTTGTCGTACTATATAACTAAAAAATATATATATTTATGTACAATGGTCTGTTGTCAAAGTACAGAAAAACAATTTATAATGAAATAGCTACATTAAAAGTATATTCTTCAAAGCAAACAAAAATAAATAAAGCATGCATGACCATGGTTTTCACAGGCCAAGGACAATAATGGGTCATAAAAAGATGTTTAAAAATGCAAAAGTTACATCATTAAATACCAGTCATTATAAGAAAAAGAAAGTTGTACTGTATTTCAACCATAAAACATGTAGCAATATATACACATACACACAGGTACTGTATGTGTGACAGTATACATACATCTACAGATGCAATACTAACATGGTCGAAAAAAAAATATAATATACAATCATCCAAAAACAATGTTCAAATAACATTTTATTCATAGGAGTATGTTAGGTTTTCCACATTGCAAGTCTCAACGACAGTTTAATTTGTTCTTAACAAAAGGTGTATACATATAAATCAATGATCACTGGCAGTATGATTTTTTCCACGAGTGGAGACAGTATTTATACAGTAAATATAAATCCATTTCAGGAAGGACCAGTAAAAAAAAAAAAAGATGAGATGTTTTTGTAGCATCAGTAATATTCCATAACAGCATATGCTGAAAAGGAAAAAAACATATAGGTATTCAGCTAAAAGAAAAGAAAAAAAAATGTTGTTTTGGGGGAGAAAATTCAATGCTGTTGGTCCGTGACTGAGGTACACAGGAACGCTGCTGCAGCCTGACTCAGGTTTTTGCTGCCATGGTTTTAGTTAAATTGCTTTCTGCTTTCCTGGCTTCAGGGTGCCGTCTGGTTATGTATACAGCAGGGGCAGCAATGCAGAGTGTCATGGATAAACAGGTCACACTCCACACAGAACACGCTGCTGCAAGCCGGACACATGTACACCTGTGGGGCACACAGAGAAACGTGCAGGAGGGCACCGTCAAACAACCGGCTGAAATCAACGCATGGCATGCAGACGCTACATACTGATGTCGAAAAAGGTATAATAATTACATTCTTGTCTTTCAGTTCCCCTTGGCATGCTTGACAGAACCTGAAATGAGTGAATAACGACATTTATTATAGTGTGCAATCAACGCGAGTGTTACTGAAGTGCCATAAGCTGACTGTACCTTTCCCCTTGGACATCCTCCAGGGCCATCTCTTGAAAGGCATCCATGGGGAAGAGGTGATGAAATGATCTTGCCAAGTGAGGAGCTGAAACCAAAGTCAGACCTGCGGGGAGAGGGTCCCCCGGGGATGTCACATTCCTGACAGAGCCACCCAGCTCCAAGCTCTCCTAAGCCAGTCCGATAACTGCGACCCCCCACACTCTTCTGGGAGAATGTACAGTACAGGGTAGTCGAGGCTCAACGGCACATTATTTTCATTTAAATTGTGAACTGCAACAAGATATAAATATAATTTCATTCATCACAGATTTTAATCTACAATTTGTGATCGGAGCTTTAGAACTGGCTTATAAAATAATGTGATGCAACCGATTAGACCATCATTTGCTAGTATTGTATTAAAGATAAAAATATTATACTGCGATGGATTAGCATCTTGTACAGGTTGCCCCCCATATTGTGCCCTGTACTTCCAGGGATACCCTATGCTCGAAAACAGATAGAGATGGATGGATGGAGACTTATAACCGCACTGCTACATCCTGAGAGGACAGCAGCTGCCTCTCGTCCTAGTGGCGGCTTCTAGACGTACCGCAGACCTTGCACTCCACAGGCAGCTCTGTGTACTTTGCACGGCACTGAGGGCAGTAGTATCCCCCCAGGGTCAAGCCAGGACCACCGTTGCTATCAAGGTGCCTGCAAAGAGATGTGTCATCTTCATTAGTCCCGGAAAGATGTAGATTTGAATCCTACTGACGAAATGTACAATTTGCCCTATAGACACACTGTGCAAAAAATTTAAAGGAACAACTTTTTAAACAGTATAGCATCAGGTCAATTAAACTTCTGGGACACTGATCAGTCAGTTAAGTAGCGGAGGGGGTTGTTAATCAGTTTCAGCTGCTTTGGTGTTAATGAAATTAACTAGAGTGGCAACAATGAGATGACCCCTGAAACAGGAATGGTTTAACACGTGGAGGCCACTGACATCTTTCCCTCCTCATCTTTTCGGACTTTTTTCACTGGTTTTGCATTTGGCTACAGTCAGCATCACTACTGGTACTGTAGCATGAGGCGATACCTGTACCCTACAGTGGTTGGACAGGTAGTCCAACTCCTACAGGATGGCACATGTCCCATTGCCAGAAGGTTTGCCCTGTCTCCCTGCACAAACTCAATGGCATGCAGGGCATTCCAGGAGACAGGCACTTACTCTAGGAGAGCTGGACAGGGCTGTAGAAGGTCCTTAAGCCATCAGCAGGACCGGTACCATCTCCCTTGTGCAAGGAGGAACCAGAGCCCTACAAAATGACCTCCAGCAGGCCATTGGTGTGGATGTCTCTGACCAAACAATCAGAAACAGACTTCATGAAGGTGGCCTAAAAGCTCGATGTCCTTTAGTGGGCCTTGTGCTCAATGCCCGGCACATTTGCCACAGAATATCAGAATTGGCAGGTCTGCCACTGGCACCCTGTGCTTTTCAAAGAGGAGAGCAGGTTCACCCTGAGCACATGTGACAGAAGTGAAAGGGTCTTGAGAAGTCACGGCGAACATTATGCTGTCCGTGATATTGTTCAGCAAGACCGTTTTGGTGGTGAGTCAGTGATGGTCTGGGGAGGCATATCCATGGAGAGGGACACAGACCTCTACAGGCTAGACAACGACACCTTGACTGCCATTAGGTATCAGGATGAAATCCTTGGACCCACTGTCAGACCCTACACTGGTGCAGTGGGTCCTGGGTTCCTCCTGGTGCACATCAATGCCCGGCCTCATGTGGCAAGAGTATGCAGGCACTTCCTGGAGGATGAAGGAATGGATACCGTTGACTGGCCCCCAGGAGCATTCCCCAACATTATCAGGCATGCTTACAAGCACGTGGGGGCCATACAAACTACTGAGTATGATTTTGAGTTGCTGCAAAGAAATTTTAGCAAAATGGACCAGCCTCCCGTATCATTTTTTTCCCACTTTTTCAGGGTGTCAGCCCTCCGTTTGTTGATCATTTTTATTTCCATCAAACGATGTGGCATTCTTTTGTTCTTAACACATTACCCATGCAGTCCATATCAGTATAGATGATATGATCCCCCCATTGGATTCTGATGTGTTTCCAAAGTGTTCCTTTAATTTTTTTTGAGCCGCGTATATAAGGAGGATAATGGAAAATCTGTCTGGTTTTTAGCAGTGTACTATCTTCAGAGACACTAATATTTCACAAATATCAATGTACGTAACAAGCTGTCAGGAATATTAAACTGAGATTCAGTGTTTGCATTAATGAATGAACAAACAGACAAATTAACATTTCAATGACTAAAGGAACAAACAAAAATAGAGAAATTTATACCAATTAGTACACTGCGGCTTGCTTTCCACAACAGCAAATATGAAAACCAACTGAATGAATACTCACGACATACTAAAGGAAGGTTTGGAATCCTGGTCAGAGACAGAAGCTATGGTATGTTGGGGGAATCCTGGTAAAAGAAGAGAACGTTTCCTTTTTGGCACGGCATCACATACAGTGAAACATCTTATAAACAAACAAATGAGTAAAGAAAGACTACCATCCCCCACCAGAGACATTTCACAAAGTAATTTAAAGGGTCATTTCATCCCATTCTTCTCTGAAACAAACTAGATAAATGGCATTTTTTCTGCAGTGATTAAAGCGCCCAAAGATGCACTAGAAAAATTAAGCAACAACGTCTTTTACCAGAAGTCCTGACCAGGTTACTCAGGACAATCCTCAGACTTAGTAGTGAGCAGCTTAACATTGGAACTATTTTCCTCTACCAAACTCCACACACCAATCATATCACTGTTAAGAAGAAACAAGCATGGGCAACCCAGCGATATGATTGTTGTGTGGAGATCGGCAGAAGAAAATAGTTTCAACATTTTTATGGCTGATATCTACAGAACTAGCAAACTCACAGAAGCACAACCTACATAGATAGATAGTACTAAAGCCCATCTAAAAGATATCTTTTTTCCAGTTTTGGGATGAACAGGCCCTTTAAAAAGGAAACTGGAGTCAAAGAATGGCAGTGTAACACAATTACACTATCTGTCTAGAGCAGTGGTCTCCCACCTTTCTGAAACTGAGAGCTACTTCACAGGTACTGAGCCATATGAAGTGCTGCCAGTTTGACACACCCTCCTAAACCTCATGTATAATGAACATGTTTTAAATTCTTTTCTTTAGATATTGTCATTTTCAAATCTATATAAATGCAAATGTGATTAAAGAAGAATAGTAACAGGATAAAATTAAATTTTAGGTGCTGCTCACTGGTGAGTTGTGCTATTTTTAGAACAGGTCCGCGGGCGGCTCGTGTGGTCCTTGGGGGCATCCTGGTGCCCGCGGGCACCATGTTGGTGACCCCTGGTCAAGAGTATCAGCTGGCAAAGGAAGACCCATGATTCATGATGGCCATGGGTCTCCAGGGGCTCCGACGTACCCATGCGAATAAGAGAGCACTCGGAAGAGGAGCCGGCAGGCGGGGGCTTGACGTGGAACGTCAGAAGCTCACGGAAGTGACTCTCATCCAGAATCACATGGTAAGTTCCTAGGCAACAAGGAAGGAAAGTTAAACATGATGAAATGCATGAAAATGTTTGACTACAATTAAAAGCATTAATACAATCATACAACACAGACTATTTAAAGAGAGTCACTAGCAAAGAGAACCAAACAGACATAGTGAGGATCATATGATCACCTCCGGTCTCCCGCGTCAGGATAGTGCAGACCCGCACCTCTGCTGACAGCCCGATCACAGACACCCGAATCTTCAGCCCCTTTAGCGTCTAGGAAACACAGTAATGCTTTTAACACACCTGCCCATCACAGGGAGAATCACTCTGTTCACTCAAAACACAAAATATATGTAGAAGGGGTGCACAGTATCTTCATGTGAATTTTTTTCACAATAAATATTGTGGTATTTATAAAACAAAAAAATTTGTTGAAAATCATCCAAAATAAACTATACCCAAACAGATCCTGTTACTGTCCACCAACAGAGCTGGTGGTGTTGACATGATTTATGCTGACAAATCACTTGCTTTTTGCTCAGTACCCTCTCCATGAAATCGACAACATATCCGCACAGTAGACGAAGTCTTTCAGTGCCATTTCTTATTTGCTTTTATCCTCCTCACTTGTTTTCGTTAAACTTCTCACAAACACACCACACTGTCCGAGTGGGTCCCGCAGTTGTTAAACATGAGCACATGCAAAGGCAGCAGCGGTAACTTTACACTGATTTAAAAAAAATATATATTAGATAATCTTGACAAGGAATAATCATTAAAACTGCAAAGCTTGCCAAGTTTTTAGCACAACAATTATGAAAACAATTAGAACAAAACAAAAAAAAAAAAACTTTGCAACTGTGCCACCCTTAACTATAAACTGACTCTGACAAGCATGTAGCCATGTAGTAAAAATACAGATTTGAACCCACCCCTGAAATATGTTTGACCCCTGACCAGGTACATAACCTGATAGTAAAATAATAATTTAGAACCCTCCTTGAAATTAGCCAAATCGTAATTCTCTTCACAGTGACTCTGTGGCCTTTTAAATGACAAACAGACAAAGCACTTACCTTGATCAACTCATAGATGTTGGCTGGATCGCAGGTCGTGAGACTGCTGAAAATTACAAGCACTTCCCTACTTGTGTGACCTGGCATGTGTCTACAGGAGAAAAGCAGGACTCAAACCCAGTACAACTCACTCTTGCAGCTCCAGCCGCTAAAACTAATGTGGGCTGATTACACCATCAGACATCATGAGTGTGAGTCACAAACCAAAACCGGGCTGAACCTGACGTACTTGAGTGTCTGCATAGCCAGGTTCAGGGAGTTATAGAGGGAGGGTTCCCCAGCACAAGGGGTGTCCACCGCCTTTTTTAAGGCAGAAATGTGCTTCTTCGGGTTACCTGTCAACACAACCATGTTTTCTGAGCAAACACATCTGTTCATGTTTGAGACATTTAGTATTAACTACTAAAAGTAATAGGATTACATTAATGTTCAACAACAAAAGGTTACACTATGCAAAAGAATTTCGATTGTATGATTACGTCCTACTATGGACACAAATATGCTTGCATAGCGTTCTAATAAATTCACGTGCAGTGAACGTAACATTGCACCTACCAGCCAGATCTGTCAGTTTCTCTGCTCTCTTGTTCCTGGTAGTGATGATCCCTATCTGAAAATTTGCAGAACATAGTGGCGTTTGACATTTCAAAGCTGCTCCGCGTGTAAATTTGAATGAAAAGTCCTGCCGGCCATTCTTTTCGAGATATGTACCTGACTGATGGGATTCTGATCAAAGTACTCATCAACAAAGTATTCCATCAGCTGTGGGGTGAACAGAAATCAGCAGTAAGAAAACAACGTCTGAAATGCTACACAGCAAATGCACAGTGCAATGCAGGCATGCCACTAGCCTTCAGAGTTGAGGTCAGCCTGTTGGGCTTGAGGTCCTGGTCCTCCATTGTCCTTGAAGTATCAACCACCACAAACATGTGGCGCATCTGAAGCACAAAAAAACACACCCACATTTATGAGAACATTTCTCTCGATTCAATACATTTTTCAGAACTCTCAATAACACAGTCAAGCCGGATGCACTCAGAAGAACCGTGTAAATTTAATTAAAAATTTAGAAACTGTAGGGCCGCACTGAATAAGCCCATACTGCCACTCACCATCCCCAGTCGCACTTGCCCATAGCTCTCAAAAACCCTAGGGGGAAAAAAAAAACATGAAAGACAGACAAGGATGTCAGAACAAGTGAGCATTTCCCAAATGTTTATCAAGAAGTTAAATAATCACAGTTAACTGTATGGAGTACAAATTATACACAGAATAATCCCCCAGTACTTCTGTATAGGGCCCGGCAATTAATAAAAACTGAAATTGAGAACCTCTAGCTGATGAAATCTTGTCCATGTCAGTTACTTTTTTTAATCTAATACCCACCAGTGTGTGTTCATATACTGCCCCCTTAACACACGTGGTAGTATGTTTTGTCACATGACTCCACCCTGCCCAGTCTGCGACATGGAAGCAGCATGGAGGGGAACTCAAACACCGAACTGACTGAGCATCTCAAGTAGCTCGTGCCACAGAAAAGGGCCATGTCCGTCATTTGGGCATATTGTGGCTTTAGTGATGACGGCACCGACCAGAAAAGTCAAATATAAGACATTTTCAGTTACCAAAATTAATACAGTAAAACGCCATTACAGTGAACTCGCTTATAATGGAATATCATCTATAATGGACGAGGTCCGCTTATCCGGCTGAGAACACGCAGAAAAAGCATTGGATATAGCGAACTCGCATATAATGGAATTTCGCTTATAACGGACCAACAATTTGGTCGCCAGGGTCGCTTTTAGCTGTAGTTTTGTTCGGCTGTAACGGACATGCAGTTCTGCCTACAAGGCGTGTGGCGTGCCGGTGATATCCAGCGAAGATACGTATGTAGACAGGATTATTAATAGTCAGGCATCTGGTCAGGTAAAGCTGGATTACTACATGTACAATATAATAATCTATGCCACAAGTGTGTCTGCTGGGTTGTGGCATAAGTAAATGATGCCCTGTAGTTGTGTTCTGGCCTTACAGCAACTCTGGACATACAGATTCTCGTCCACTTGGGACCTATCCAATTCACAGCCAATCAACTTTACGACCATGATCGCAGCTCGTATGTCTGGCAGCGCAAATGTTGCCCAGCTGGGCGTACGACAGTTTGCGCACCAGTTCCCGGCAGCACTACCATTCCTGCGCATGCTGAGCCGTTAACTGTTATCCCAGATTTGTTACAGCAAGTATCTGCCATTTGTGTCTCATGATGTATAACAATAATGAACAGAGAAAAGTATGATGTATACCAATACAAAATAAACAAAGAAAATTATGATAAGGTATGACAAAGATTTTTATAACAATACATTACTGTACAGTAGGCTAATATGCGACATACGACCAAATTGTGTTACGACCAGTCAGTCGTAACCAATCATGGTCGGAAGTCGACGACGACCTGTACCGGACTTTGGATATAACAAGTCCCTTTGAAGCAGATTTTACTGTACCACCAATTGGTTTCAACACTAGCAATATCTTAAATACAGTGGAAACTGATTATAGTGACCTATATGGATCGAAAAGCTTGGGACAGAATCATTCCTGTACAAATACTGTTTACAGTAATCAATTAGTCCGTTCACATTTAGGTTCTTTTTAAACATAGCATAATTACGGTAATTTTTTATTCTTGAATACTTTGCCTTGCAGTAACCCATCTGCTTCTGGCTATAGCTACCTGAGGCTAATGCTGCGTGTACAGATAACATGATGGGAAAAAAAAGGAATTTTCTCTCAGTTCATCATCTCTCAGAATATAGACTCATCATTAATGATAACGTGACCAAAAATGAGCCAACAAAAGGCAGTATCGAAACTACAATGAGCTATATTTTATGTACAGTACTGTATTGTATTATAGAGCATTTGAATTATACACAGTTCAGTAATTTAATGTGCGCAGTACTGTAACTTGAAAAGTGTTTGAAACTGCACTACTGTATCTTGAAAGTCAATAAAATTCAATAAATAGCAACACTGTTCGTTTATTACCTTATTTCCGTGTAATAAATGTATAAATATCAATTAGATGGTAATCTGCCTGAGACTTAAGGAAAGAAATCAGTTATAATGATCATCCACTTATAGTCGTCAAGTTCACCCAGACAGACATGATCACTAAAAACAGTTATTTTATACAGGAAATGCACAGTATTTCTTCCTACTTTTTTGGGGAATTTGTCTTTTACATTAAAACTAAAATGTGACTTTTTTCATGAGTGATTTGTGATTTGACTTCAGTTGTTCGAAATATTCCATAAATAACCATAAATGGTTCATCTGTGTGTTTCCTGCAATAAGTTTAAATCATAAAAGGTAAGATATATGGTCTTTCATTAGAAAAAATATCCCACCTTTAAAAGTTGTGTATTTGCAGTACAAACCTTGTCAATGAAATATGAGGGCAAAACAAAACAACATAACTACAGTACATGTGTTATTTGTCATTTATGTGATTTTCTATGCTGATGTTATGCTTGCGAAATGGTATTTGGTTTTTTTAATAGAAAACAATGACAATGAATATCTATTATATTCTAATCCACGTGCAAAAGTAAGGGGAGATGACTGACTTACTAGATGGTCAACCAGACAGTGTATTTGGTAATAAATCTACCCACCTCTTCCTTTTGGCCTTGAAAACAATGTCCTCCACTGTAGCCTTAAGTGATCCAGTCTCATCCTCCTTGAGCACCTCCCTGTACAACAACCCCAGACAGACACTATTATAACTGCTATGAACTTAACGACAAAACAATGCATTCTTCAAGTAACTTTTACATAGCAGCTATGCGTAGAGGCAACAATTCACTAACACATGCAAGAACAAAAAGTCTATAAAAGTGATGTGGCCAAAATGACAAATAGATATTTTAAAAAGAACAAGCGCTAAGGAGTTTTACACCAAATTAATAGTCCATTTCAAATAAGAATAAAACATTAAAAGGAACATAACACGAGGTATTTAATTTACCATGTCCGCTCATAGCCACCTTCCCAACGTTTAGCTCTTTCGGGTTCTTCGTCCATTTCGTTAGATAAATGCACTAAGAATCAGGCACTTAAAGAGAATTATTCTTACGTTACAATATAATAAAAAAAATCAAATATTGCTACTCTCAGTACGTCAGTAAACAAATCCTTGCAAATATAGTTCGCTATAGTCTACATATACTCAAGCTATTAAAATGCAAACAAGACTGTCATTAAACACTGTAAATGAAACCAGTTATTAGCCAGACCACATTCACAAAAGAATCCGCATACTACAAAGAAATTCTGCAAAGCGACTTTGCAAGCACACCCAACGTACCTATAGAAGCATAAAAAAATAGTCTTTTGAAACTTGGCCACGTTATTACTTGCTACCACACATAAAGTTGAATGAACATCGCCGACTTCTGCAAGGACTAGCAAACTGCTGTGGCGCTGCCGGGCTGTCAGGCGGCCTGCGTCACATTATAATGTGTCCTCCTGCCTACAAGGCACATAACAATAATTCCGAGTTGTCGGTGTTTATCACTGTCCCAACCCATCACAAATCGCCAGGGATAAATACATGTACTTGATTTATTGCTCAGAAATACACATGGTATTTGCAATTAATAATAAAGAAGTATTAATAGCTTATTGTTATCATGTTAGTAGGCTATTACCGCCATATAGCCTAATAACACGCATGTGTTTTTATGTGCCATTCCGTATCAGGTGTAATAAAATGTTTCTTCATTTTCCATTTGCACAAGTATAAAAACAGGTTTACTGGAATACTTCTTTTCGCCACACCATGAGACAGACAAACATGCATGTGAAAGCAATACTGTCAGTAGGGTAACTCCATAATCCTTGTCAAGGACACTGGTTCAGGTTGTACAAACTGCCTTAAAACTGAAAGGCTCCTGTGTTTGACTAAATAGTTAAGTTTTTCTTGTGCTTTGACTGGTTTGATTCCTTGATTGAAAGACTTATCCAGCTGTTTCACATTAATATTAGTAACACAGGGAGACACACGGCAGTCAGCACACAGCAAGAACTCGGTGTATTCCAGGGCCTTCTAATTGAAAGGGTAATTTGCAAATACTGTCCTAGCTCAAAATGTCCCCCCTGACATGGATAAGCTGGTCATCCTGATTGGAGGACACGGCTCAGGGTTTAACAAGTGTGAACCTTTCTTGTTCTATTTGCTGCCATGGATAGTGGACATATTTTTATTAGGTTATACAAAGTTACACATTTTCCTTGTATATAAAGAATTTGAATATAGCACCGTAATATGCTAGTTTCAGTTCTCAATTAAATTTATATCTTAAAAGCAGCTTTGGAAATGTAAGAATTAGGGCTAGTATCAGTGTTGAATAATAATAAAGAACACTTATGCTTAATAATGTTTTAATGAAAATAACAAATGACATATTTACAAAGTACAAAATAATGCAAGAGCAGTGGAAAGAACCTATTTTTTCCTTTGTGTTAGGACGTTTTAGAAAGTATCCAACCAGATCTTTCTGTCTTCACTAGTTAATGATGGCAACCCTCAAATGAGCATAACATCAGGGTACCACAGCCCCAAATATTAGAAAAGTTCATTTATAACGTTAAAACAACATATTAGGTAAAACTTAAAAACTTATTGTAGTTACAAGATGATCTGAAAAATGCAGCTGAAAACAGTACAATAAAAACAGCAGCATATTCAGTTCTGTGCAAAAGTTTTCGGAAATTACATTTGAGATATCTCATAGTGGATATCCTGAGAAAATAATGATTTTAAAAACGCAGAGTTAAATTACTACAAAATCCTTTGCAGCAGTGCTTAATACAATCTTTCTATTAAAAATAGCTGTTGTGAAAAAATACAGTATGCTTCTATTTACAATAGTGAAAATTATCAAATAAAATTTAAGTGGGTGAGTGACTGAAACATTTAAAAATGCTTATTTTTAGAGACGGAAATCCTTAAAACTTTACTTAAAGAGATATTAAAGGGTTATGGGTATCTCCAAGAATGGCACTCTGAATATGCCATTATACAGATATTAATCCTTAGAGAGGATAAGTAAAGATCAAGACTGAACCAGGTCATACTCTCCCATCATAATCATTCACCTTCCTCTTGATGTGAGACAATTTGGCTTTTAGATACTTGCATTTCTGCTTCTTCATCTGGTAATCTGCAGACTGAGAAGGGAGTAGTAAAGCACATTATTCTACATCATGATACAATACTCATATCACTTAGCTTTTAAACAAATTATGGAAAATTCAGACAGACCTTCTTCAGATTCTTCAGACGGTTAAATTCATCCATAATATCCTGTTTGCAATGAGAGAGGTTATTAACAAAATATATAATCTAAACAAATGAGATTTAGGCACTGTATCCATCAAAATGAAACATGTTTTACCCTTAAAACTACACACATGCACATAATATAAGGACTCACCATGTACTGTGAACTACCCGGCTGCAAGATGTGCAACTCATGATCTACCTCCACGAGGCCCTTGTTGATGTCATCCAGCTCTTCCTGCAGTATCTTGTATTCTTTGTGGTACCTATCAAATTCTCGTTTGTATTCCAGTCTTTTCTGACCACTGGTAATGGTGGGAAACTCACTAAAAAAGGAGACAGAGAGGGGAGAAATCAGCTCCTGTGAGGAACTTAAAGTAAACTTAATGAATTACGCTGGAATTCAAATTCATAAAAACAAGGACATTCTACTTTTTTGGTGGGCTGAATATATAAGAAATATAAATTCCCTTGCTGAGTTAATCCCTCAATGGTACATTTAAGTATAACACACGGATATGAATGACCTGGCAAATTTCAAGCATATTTTCTAGACAGAATTTTCAAATACCAAAAGTCAATAAACTTTCCTGACCAGAACAAAAATTCAGCTTAACCCCTGAAATAAACATGGCTGAAGAAGAGAACCTCACACTTACTCCCTTAGATCTCCTAAGCACTTTTAAATAACCAACCACCTTACCTGTCAAAATCACTGTCATCCAGTTCCTCCCCAGACTCAGCCCCAGTGGTATAGTCTGTGTCATCCAGGCTATCAACATGGTGTCCAGCAGACCTTGTATTAGGGTTCCCTACCGAGATGGTGACCTCTGACTCTGTACTGTGGGGACCTGGACTGCACAATGGCCAGCCCTTCGTCGGCTCACTAAACACAGCAGAAACAAAACATATACCCCTCTGCTCATCTCATAAGAAATCTGATGCAAATCTGAAAGTGAACAAATTATAACTCTGGAGAAGCATGCACTGGTACACAGAGAAAAAAGCTGAATCAGATCCAATGATGCACAATAAATCTATTTTCCATAATGGAAAATTATATATAGATTTTTTCTGTATTGCATACTACTTTGGAACATGTGACTATAACTGTGTCCGGCACAATTTACAGCAGCTCAGTTCTCAACTTGCTCAGAACCCAAAACCCGCAGCGGCGGATTATACACAGAATGCAGCAAGTATGGATGGTTTTCAATAAAATATTTTAGAAAGTGACATTGGTGTTTGAGATATTTATCCTTCACTAAATCTGTAGGTAATGGTGGAAGTGGAACATTTTAAAGCCATGTATTGGCCAATAGTAATCTTGTATCTTGCATACTCATTATGAATCTGCTGCTTCGGCAGCCTCCAAATTATTATTTTACCTTCTTTATTTAATTTTTTATTATTTTTTGTTTTGATTGTTTTAATTAATGCTAATTTTTTGTATTGATGTACTGCAACAATGTATATTGTGTTTGTAAGGTGTCCTTGACTGCCTCTAAATAAAACATATTATTAATATTATTATTATTATTAATAATAATAATAGGAATACATGCATTTTACTCTACCTACAAACAGAGATGAAAGGAGACAGTGGAAACACGTATGTACAGGCACAGGGATGTGTGCACGTGTGAGCAGACTCCTACTCCTACATTTACTCCTACATGCAGCAAACACATGCTATGAGTAGTTTGTGGTGGTTGACGCAGTTTTATGGGTTCAAACATCACGGTATCCAGCCCTATATAGGGATGCTACTTATCAAAGTTTTGTTTTTTCCTCCCCTCAAAAGCGGGGGGGGTGGATCAGGGTCCCCCCCCCCCCTCACCCCATCCCCCCACACCATTTGCATCCCTGGATTGCAGTGAATGGTAGTCATAAAAAGTCGATGTTACAAAAGATGAAAATCTATGTCTCAAATTTTCAAATATATAGCCCACTAATGCTCGCATTTCATGCAATTCATTTCACAACAAGGAGGCAAACAATGTACTTGCCGCTAATATCACAATATCATAAGCATTATTTGTTCTATTTGTCTCAATGTTTAAAACCTGCATGCTAAATACTTGCATAGTTGTTAATTACTGTAGATGCGATTTGTGTGCATGCGATGACTCACGTAGAACTGTACGGTGGTTTGGAATAATCAGTGGTCACACCTTCCAGCGGTCCTGTCCCTTGAATCTCATTTGGATATGCATTCAGCATTTGCTCTGGCTCACCAGACACAGTGTTCACCTGCAAAGGTGTAAAATACTTTAAAGAAAAGAAGTTTTCTTCCCGCAGAATCAAAGTTGCATTTCAGTTCCATTTTTATAGCTCTTTATAAATTCTAAATGTGATGTTTGGGAAACAAAACACACACTGCGCAAGAAACTAAATAGAGTAAATTGCAAATTATAAAATGTACTGAAGGTACACATTTGAAGCAAACAACAGTAAACTTTAAACCAAATAAAGTTATGATAACATTGCACTGATGCCAATAACTCCACAAACACACACGTACAGTTCCAACCAGTATTTTGCTAGACTGACCCAGTTCTATGTATATCAGCCTTCTATGTCTGTGTACAGTAAACATCTCAAAAATCCCAGTTTGACCGGTCTTCACTTTCCCCACATTATCACCACAGAGGTCAAATACCAGAGATAGTATTGAAAAAGAAAAACACTCAGAAGATTCACATCTTAATATAAAAACAAACCTGCTAACATACGTTATATTTACAAAATTTTATACATGTGTAATACACATTAGCAATTCCTTCAGTTATTTTGACTACCTTGCAATTTTGACTATCAATAAAATTTTTACAAGAAACAAAAATAAGCCAGCTAATGGACTAAAGTGTAATGCTTCTGATTTAACTGAACAAGACCTAATTTATACTGCTTATATGGCAAAGATGTCTTATTTTGAATGTTTATCCTTAAAGTTTGTACTGGAAGCCACACCCAGAAACTGAGCATGAAACTCTTCCTATAAAGGCGCAGGCTATGAAAACAGAAAGTATTGGGATTGTGGTTAAACAGCTACTGTATTGTAACTCCCTTTTGGTTATGTTGCCATTTTACAGCTCATCCAGTGCACTGGGCTGTTCTCTAACTTTTGAATTGATCACATGTATCACTGCACCTGGATTCATTCCAGTGAACACTCAGGCTATGATCATATTCAAACCCTTGGTTATGGTGCACGGCTTCCAGTTTGTTGCCCAGTGCAATACTATGCAGTGCCTAGTAGTTTCACGTTATGTCTTTCCACCACTGGCTGGTTCTGATACTTAAACATAGGAATATTATATATGCTTTTATGTAAGTTTTCTTTGTAAATTACATGAAAATATTTCGGGTAGCTCAGTTGTTTTTAGTGTTGACTCACACATCCATGTTGAGCAGAGATTCTCCCACAGTTTAAATACATGAATTTACGCACTACAGTTGCCTGTAGTACACATACTGTACTGTATGTAAGTGACCTGCGATGAACTGACTTGCTGTGTAGGGGCGTTTCTCAATACTCATACCCACTTTATGTCATCTTCCATTGCCGAGGACCAGCTTCAATAGTCAAGAACATAGGTACAGAGGACAGCAAAAATCCCTGGACCCCAAATATCAAGAAAACATCGGTTGCATCCTTGCCAAATGAGACCAATCCCACGATTCACTGCGCCCCAAATTTATTCTTTGGAAGCAAGTTAGCAAGACTCATCTTGCAAAGACCACAAGTACAATCTTCTCGTTCTTGGTATTGAGAAACAACCTTGGGTGTCACCGCTAACCTGTGCCCTGTGCTTCATGGAAAGGATTGCAGGTTCCACAGTGATGGATGGACCAAAGCATCTATGTACTATTTACTCCACAAATGCTGATTATTGCAAGTACGTACACTACACATCTACTCATTGTACTATGAATAAAGCATCTGCTAAAATAGCATATACTGTAGTATACTGGCATATAGAATGTATAATTAGTAGAGTCTTGGGACAAGAAAAATATTACAAATGTATTGGTCTTAACGAAAATTATTACTTTATTCATTTATCTACAAAAAATGTAAATCATATAAAAAAACGACCGTGACTTTCAATTAAGACATTCATTTCAAATAGCAATAAACTGAAATCAAAATTATAGTTCTAAAAGAGCTGAGTTAATTGACAAGCAGTCACCTTGGATGTTTTTTAATTAGTAACACCCTTGCAATAACCTAAAACACCAAACATTTGTGTTAATTATCACAAAATTACTACAGTGGCAATTAATAGTATAATGGCAGTCAAAAAAAATTCAGATATGTGCAGATATGTTAAATACTTTCTGTGAGCACCATAAAAACCTTCAGTACACGTGTTGGGGTTCACATTTCAGTTATTTAGCATTTTCACTCTGAAATAAACAACACCACCAACTAGCAGCAATCAAAATATCTGCTGCCAGACCAAAAACAAAGAGGTCTCCAATAAATCTAATGATGAAATCCTCATGCACTCACCCATTCTCCAAGGTCACGTGAATGTCCATAACTGACCACCTTCACATCATGCCAGAGAATATTCCTCCCATAACTCCAGATTTTCTGACGTGTCCTTGCAGCGAAGATCGCAATGATGACAAGGCCAACGGTCACCAAGAAACCAAGCACCACAGCAATGGCCTAGGACCAAAGAAAACCAGAGGATATAAGCATGTCCTACTTTAGAAGATCTGCACTGTCGATGGTAACTTACAAAATTATATGAATAATTTGGAAAACCCATGGGTGAAATGCACTCTGAAAGTATGGAAAACAATTGCAAAAGAAAATAAAATGGAGGGAGATATTGCGACCCTTAAGTGGTGTGCGTATGACTCAGATTTTATACCAAATAGACTGGATACTAGATTTAAGGACTGGACGGGGAAGGGCATAACATCGCTTTGTCCTATAACGAAAGAGGGAACCCTGCTCAGCTCCGAACAGTTTAAAGAGCAATACTTACTTGAAAATCAAGACTTCTATCGATACCTACAGATGCGACATTTCTTTAATATGAATGTGAAAAATGGAAATGAGGCAGGTAGATGTCTAATTGAATCGTTTAAAAATGCATACAAGGCTGTAAAGAACAGGGGCATAATCTGAAGCTTTTACAAGTGTTTGCATTTTAAAACACAATCGACCACATACATTAAAACAAAATGGGAAAAAGAAGGAGGGATTGCCATATCTGAGGAGGAATGGACTATGGTGCGGAAATCTCAATGGAACTGCACTCTCATCATTATCGTATTTTCTGGAGCTGCACTGTTATTGAAGACTACTGGAAAGAAATCGGCAAGGCCCTACAAGATATTTTTGCGTGTGATATACCTCTAGAAAGTAAGACCATATATTTTGGATGTTTTGGCCATGGGTGGCTGGGACGAGATTAATATTTAATGAATGTATTAATGATGGCTGGTAAAAAAAAAAAGCAATTACCAAGAAATGGCTATCACAGGAAAGCCCAACTATGAAAAGTTGGGTGGAGATTACAAGGGATATTTATGAAATGGAATAGATAACAGCACTGGTTAATCAGGTATTGGAACAGTTTCACTTACAGTGAGACAAATGGGTTAAATATGTAGAGACCAACAGATCTGACTGTGATTTTCACATGTACTTAATTACATGATACTGATCACTCCCATAGTTCTCTTTTCTTTACTTGTTACTTTCCAGCTAAACAAAATAACTGTAAAGAATAGACATACATAATAAGATGCATATTTTGTTGTAAGTGGAGAAATATGTCAATAAAAAAGTGAATTACCAAAAACAAGATCTGCATCGTCTATAAAAATGTATATTTTAAAATGAAACTAATATATTGCCTAGTCGAAAGAATTTAACTACAAAAGAAAAAAATACTGTACGGCTCTTAGATTTCAGATGATCTACAGATTAAAAAATGGGCATGTCCCCCTGTTTGTATACATTTGCAAAGACCAATTCATTAAATGGGTTTTTTTCTTTCAAGGCGACACCTAGGGTGGGCTGGCTTCTCCTTTTCTTTTTTTGTACTTGATTGTGCTTTCAAAACAAAACAAAAAAAAAGGGTATATTCAAAACAGAGAAATGCTCAACCCAAGATAATATTGGATCTAAGTAGTATGGGAAAAGGTTTTATTAGAGAATGCATAATGTGCACACACGGTATATGTTCTCACCTCCTGCGGTTCCACCACACAGTAGTGGTACATATATTGATTGATGAAGATTCCAGAGGGCTGTGAGTTCTGGTACTGAGAACAGAGACCTATAAGCTGGTTGTAATAGATTGACCCTGACGCCTGAGCAGTTGGGTTGATAGCCACAAGGTAGACAATAGTGGCTATGACCAAGAGGAAAGCCAATATGGCGCTGATTATTATGACCGCCAGGTAAAACCGGCGTGATCGGGCCATTTTCTGCCGTGACACCATAATGATGAAGATGACGAGCACAGCGAGGAAGGTGAAGGCTCCCACAGCAAGAATAAATCCATTTGCTGATTGGGGACTAACATAGTTGCCTCCGACTCCATATCCATAGCTTCCTCCGTAGCTTCCTCCATAGCCTCCTCCGTAACCTCCATAGCCACCCCCACCGTAACTTCCCCCATACATGCCTCCACCAAGCCCTGCCCCAATTCCACCATATCCTGACATTTCCAGATCCGAGTCCCAGCCTACTGTGGAGGCCACACAAGCAAACTTGGCCACGGTGAGAATAATGATTATTATTGACACAATCTTTATCACTCCCGGTGGAGAGGTCCAACGGTAAAAGTGCAGAAACTCTTCCTCAGGGTAGTGGGAAAAAGATGGCTTGCTCAACACTCGGTCTCCAGACATGTCTCGGCTGCTATGGCTATGAAACAGAAAAAGGACATCAGTAAGTAACTGAGGTAGAAAGTTCAGATCCGGAAAATACAAATCCAGACCAAGGGTTTGGTTCAACCAAGCAGGTGGGTACTCTGCGACTCTTTATAGTCAACTGATTGGTCGAAACAAAACCTTGGTCTGCATTTGTACTTTCCGAACCTAAATTTTCCCATCTCTGGTAAGCAGACAATAAAAATTAAGTTCTAATACTATCTTGCATTTATGCTCAAAATGTCCAGATTTATGTGTATTATGCAGTACTGCATTTCAGCCATAAAAATAAGGCAAAAATATAAACCCAATATATAGACTCACTGCCTGCCGCCATAGCGATAGGGTGGAGGGTGCCCACTCCTGTATGAAGACATCCTGGAGTCCTCACTTTCTTCACACTTTTCAACTTATTTTACAAAAGGTAACAGTTCTATTTAATACACAAACAATGAAATGTAAATAGTCACACCAAAAATACCCAAAGCATTATTCACATGTGTTTTAAAGTGAGTAAATCAGTAGTTTGAAATAATTTAATTAAAACTACTGTTTTAATTGCTTATTGGATTACTTATAGGATATTAAAGATGAATGACAAATGTGTGTTATTAAAGAAAATTCTTGTATGGAAAAAGTATGTTTTGGAGAAAATGTATTCATCCCACCACCGTTATTAATAAAATGGTAACACTTCACTTGACGGGGCACAAATAATATAGTATTGTACTCTTACTTATGTATTACTTAAGCGCAAACTAAGTTTTAGTTACATACTGTAGTGGTCTCATCTTAATTCATCATTAATGAATTGTGACACGTTTTAACTCAGAGTTCAGTATTTGTTACTATATTAGTTAATTCTGTAAACCTTTATGTGACTTACTGAAGGGAACAAATGATGAATAACAAGTGAAATGCTAATGTCATGTTCGTTCATTAATACATCGGGACGCATTTTTATATCAAGCAGACTATATTTGCTCATAATTTGTACTTTAGTAACTGAGTTATTACTAATTATTTCTGACTAGTGAAGTGTTACCAGTGAAAATCAGCCACTCACTACCATAAAAAACATAACGTAAACATACGGGAGATTTAATATCATTTGTTATATATTATGCAACGCAAAATAAAAATAAACGGTGCTGCTTTTACAATTCCTCCAAGTATGCTTATAATCTAAACTTATTTTAACGGTGTTTTACATGTAATATGGGAAATGGATTCAATTTGATTAGTAAAAAAAACTTACCTGACAATAAAACTACCGCAGGGCTGACTGAAATGCAGCTATCAGTGTAATAAGGAGCAGCTTCAACATCTCACTCCACCGCCCAGGTTGTGCGGCTCCGCCCGGAGGTCTGCTACTTCCGTACTGGCGACTAATGAAACTCGTATACAAGCAATGTTAACCTACAAGTTTTTTTTTCTAAGAAGACGTAGCCTACCCCATGCAAAGGTTAAACTGGTTTTTCCTGTTATTTGATTCTTTTTTCGTGGTATACATACTAGAAAGCAGCAGTAAATATCATGACTTAAATTCTCTCTACTGAGATAACGAAGCTCAGGGTAGGTCTATGTCTGTGCGGTGTACATTGGCTTTCTGTCTAATTCATGTGATGAAGATATATTCTTTTGAATATGTAGAGAGTCAGGTGAGCTTAGGGATTGGCCGAAACCTGTGCACAGTCCTGCAGCACAGAGTAGGACTGCGCCATACTACTGACATTCTGTTCAGTCCGATTTGATCTATAGTTGCAAAGCTGGTATCGCTGATACCTGCACTGGTGACTGGGAGGTGATGACGTACGTGCTACGGCTATTTCCCTAATAATTTAGAGTAGACAATAGGAGAGAGGCCTCTGAAAGTCTTCCCCTTTCTCCCTCCTGCCTGGAAGTTCATGTCTTGCTCACAATAATATAGCCATTTATCAGGTACAAAATCAATCTAATATTTTAACGTTAAAAACAATTCCCAAAGTGAAACATTCAGACCGAAAGAATCGATATTTCTGTATCAGTCCGGATATCCTTAACTGGAGGGGAGACGATTAAGTATAAGCCGTGAAAATCCTGTATTTTATATAGGAGATGGTTTAGGCAAGGAGTGGGACTAATTTTAAGGCCGGGAGTTTTTGTGTCCAAGACCAGCCTATTGTGTCTTCATTCTGAGGGAACGTTGATAAATGACGCTACATTTCAAGTCTTACTGAACGGACAAAATTTATTACTGACATTTCAAGAAGAAAATAAAGCACATATTGTACTGGTCAAGCAGTCTATTCCAGTACCATCTGGTATCTTTCTAACATCTATTGTTTGAGAAACTTATTAACAATAAATTAACAATACCAAGCTTTAGGTTGTGCACCCCCTGCAAACGCTCACTCACTTCTCCGATCTGACTCCCAGCTTGTCGCGATCACACTTCATTTGCGCTTTTCTACGTGCAGAGCGAGCGTGAGAAAATTCGCCGGTTAACCTCCTCCTACAAGTTAACCCCATCAGACACCCTGGGCCGGGTCTCCCCCATATTCGTAACTTTCCGTATGCGTATGGATAAACACAGGCTCAGGGCTGCCAACTCTCACGATAGTAGACTCTCACAGCAAATCTACAATATATTATTACATTATTTTATCCCTATAATTGGCTCCATTAAAGCGTTGGGATAGTTTGTAAACTCTATACAGTAGACTGTTTACAAGGTAATAAAACTGTTACATGTAAATGCGTGCTAAGAATTATCTGGAATTGAAAATTTCACGCCAGCTGACAAAGCTTATTGACAAGATATACAAACAGTTAAATCTTTGTACGCCCTTGACCAAGTAAACGTAAATCGTGAACAGACTATAATGCACGTACTTCAGCCGGGTTTCTCTACAGTTAGTCACATGGGCAATTAAGCTTTTGTTTTGGACACAGGGGCACATATAACTTGTCTTTAAGAAATAGTCAAAAAGCATGAAGGAACTAAAAACAGTAACATTGTGCTCTGTGCAAAAAGGACAGCCATCTAAAATATACATGTGAAAAGTGTTAGCTTTACATATTTATAAAAACTTTAAGGGCTTAAAACACAACAAAACTAAGTAAAACAACACAAAGCTAAAAGCAGATGAGACAAATGCAATGGAATATAATACAATGTGACATTTTGTGTACCGTAAAAAAAATAATAATATATATATATATGTCTACTGAGCAGAAAAAAATACAGGACAATTCATAAATGCAGAATATAACAGTCAAACTCCATCTGGAACCCTTAATTTGAAGGGCAGTAACAAACACCTTTTGACCTTTTGCACTGCCTGAGGTGTACGGCATTGAACCGCATCATTTTGCGTATTCAGTGTCCCTCTTGAAAACAAGGGCCTATTCAGTAACAGGGCCTCCTATAAAACCTAGCTGCATAAATGAAAAATGCTACCTGAAAAAAAATAATATATATTGCCCATTGAAAAACATAAAAATACAAGCAACAGTACATAAACATTTACTTGTATCCATCATTCCAATTTGTAACAATCGTACTCTTGGATCTTCTGCTTGATGTGGGATAGTTTGGCTTTTAGGTATGTACAACGTTCCTTCTTCTCAAGAAAGGCGGGGTCCTGTCAAAGATTGAACATATTCAGTGTCTATATTATAGTTTAAATTGGCAACACTACCACCAGGATTACAGAAAATAAACTCAGTGCCACTTTATGTGGTTTTCTACTCAGGATCCAATTTGCCATTGACTAGATGTTTTCTTATTCATAAGGCCATCCTCTAAAGTCTACACACCCGTACAGTATGTGAATGCCAAGTGGGTGGTTGTTTCTAAAGTGTTGGGACAACCACGTCTGACACGGGCAATCACACCAAGTACAAAATCGCTTAGATCCATGAAGGTAGCTAAAAGCCAGACTTTTCAGAAAAATTCAGACCCAAACTAGCGCCATCTCTACACTTAGCCTCACGTCGTTCCACTAACGCAGTTCAGTTTTAATTAATCAAGGTTCATACAAGAAAAACTTGCATAGTCTCGCTTAGCGCGCAAACCCAAGATATTTAAGAAGCCCAAATGAACGGATGGATGATAGATCAATCAAACGAGTAAAAAAGCCTGTAAAGCGAGAGCAGTGTTTCTTTCCGCCGCAGAATAAACGCTGCTGATGGAGATGTATGAAAAATACAAAGATGTAATTGCTAAAAAAGGCAATATTGTGTCTACAAACAGAGTCAAAGAGTTGGCTTGGCAATGAATTGCAGACAAACTAAATGTAGAAGTTATGTAAATGTTATAAGTGCCTAGTACAGTGGTTTGGTGATGCAGCCGGACTGGTCAAAATAAGACAGACTTTCCCTGCTTCATGTAACACCCCCCAGGTGTAACTAATAAAACAGCCACATGAGTGTGTATGTTTTTTTTGCGACAAGCTACAACAAACAGAGTTGATGTGAGACAAAATTAGCATAGTACTGTAAATGAATCTACAGAAACTTACAAAAAAATAGCAATTTATCCAACTACGCTAAACATTTTGTCTTTAAAATGCAATCAACTTCATACGGAGAATGAGACGATAATTCAGTTACCCGACTACATTACATAAAATCTCACGTGAGTGGTAACCAAGCAAAATTAATGCAAAATTTAGTTATGAAAACATTTGTGCTGTGTTCATCATTATAGTCATTTCTATTCTGTTTTTTTTTTTTTTGCTTGCTATGTTTTCCATTTCAAAATTGTACCATGTACTAATGAGGAAAAGAAAGAATCTGTCATAGGTAAATGAACTGGTTTTTAACACTGGCTGAGTATTAAAAGCAACAGTACATGTGTAAATACTCATTTCATTTTGTTTCAGAGAAAAAAAAATAATTTGTATATTTAAGGAAAGACTATGTCAGAAATACAATAATACAAGTTATTTTCACTCACAGTTCTCTTTCTTTCATATTCCTGCAGGATCCTGTGTAAACGGTCTTGATCCTGTTTGGGGAAAAAATCTATTCATTAATTTCACTCAACATCAAATCAGGAATTTAAACTTAAGAGCTGTATAATGCAGGATATCACATATATATCGACCATTCATTCCACTGTTTTATACAATTCATTTTTATAGTCACAATGCAATACATTGAAAAGTGGTAAGGATTGCTGCACCCAGCACACGATGAACCCCAAAAGATGAGAACCTGAGTGCAGCCATGCAGTGGGTGATACCTCAGCACTGCACTAGTACATGTAACGTTGTGCGACGTCCGCTCCGTTCCAGCCCCCTGTGTGCCATGCCCACCTCGTTACCTCCTGTGATTACCTAGTGTTTCCACCTGTGTGGCGCCGCCGCTCGCCAGTCTTGTGCCCAAAAGACTAGGATCTTTCCTGGCATTCACAGGATTCAAACCAGTAACCTTCCGATTGCTGGCACAGATCCCTACACTCAAAGCCACCACTCTGCCAAAATCAGTCTAAGTAAAAATGTAGTGGGGAGGACACACCTTACTTTTAATAAAAAAAAACTCTATACAGTGCCTTAGGTGATATTTTATAAATGACACCAGTAAAATACCCAGCTGTATAAACAGAAAAAAATCAGAGTTCATTTTACAAATTTCTGTATGATGAAGAGCCCCATACATTAAACAGTGCTTCTCTCGATTTTTTTTTTTTGTGTATAGTTCATTTTTCTGTCAGGGACTGGAACATTGTTGTGTGATTGAGATTTATCCATTATTTACAATTTATGTCAATAAATACTTCACTGAATAACATGATCATGTGTCTGGTTTGAGTTGTGTGACAAGTATAATAGGAAGGTATTAAAACAATGAAATACAAGCTAGCTCAATTTTGTGGAGCATATTCCTCAGACCACTTTGCATCCCTGTATTGGACACGTGGTGTGGAAGATGCATATGTCAGTTCTCAGTATTCATGGGGGATCAGTTCCAGGATGCATTCCTGGATGCTTCGTTGTATAAAACAGCATAGTATTTACATATAATCTATGCACATCCTCCTGTATACTCGAAATCATCTCTAGATTATTTAAAATACCCAGAGTCTGTATGCATGAGACTTCATCTGTGTAAAATTCAGGTTCTGCATTATGGAACTTTCTGGAATTTGTGCTGATTTTTTCCAAATATTTTCCATGGCTGATTGAATCCATGGATGTAGAACCCATGGATACAAACAGCCAACTGTATTTAATTTCCCTTAGTTAATTAACAAGTAGTATCAATACAGCAATGCCATTTTCCAGTTTGCTCCAACCGCATCTGTGTGTGGTAATCATTGCAACAATGACTTTGACTGTGCACTTTATAAAGAGTTTTAAGGACATATAACGGGGATCATTCCTGACCGTTTGGCTGGAGGTCTGCAGATGTAGATTACGCATCACACGGTCCAGCTCGTCAAACCTCTTCAGCACAGCTTGCACCTCTGCATGCAACTCCTTGTACTCTGCATGCTGGTCTCTGAAGACGGCCTTGTAGCGATCTCGCTCAACGTCAGTGCGGATGCTGGGATACTTCCTACAAGCAGGTAAAAATCTTATGTCAAAGTCCCATTAGATAAAAAGCAGGTATCAGTAAAACAATAAGATAAAAAATTCTGATAAATTTATGAGGTTCATAATATCAGAAGGCAGTAATGACACATGTTGCCGTGATGTTAAAACCCGTGTACATAAAACTACCCCAGATACAGGCAGCCTGTACAATCTGTACAATTAATCCAGGGACTATATGTTGTACAAGCAACTTATACATAATGCCCAGTCCCCTAAAATATCTTTAAAATTCCTTTGTTCCTGTTTTAAACCAGTAGCTGTTTGCAGAAAGCCAATGTATAGGATCTGTTATATTATATCTGTTGTTTTATTGGGGCCCTACAAGGAATTGTTGCACATGATAAGCACCGTGTTGTCACAGCGTGGTGCAGAGTGGACGTGAAAGGGGAGTTACACCCCCGTCCTCTGTTGGTATATTCTAGAACCAGACTGTAAAAAAAAAAACAATTAAAACCAATTAACCCACTGAGAAACCAGGGGAACTGATGAGATAGGGGTGCACACCACACACGTTGGTATTTGGGTTTCAGGAGCTGTTTTCTGTAGGGGAGTCCGATGTTTTTTCAGAAGTGCAGTAAAATTAGGTTGGCATGCAAGATCTTAAGGCTTTCCAGCAGTCTGATGCACATTATATCAGGTGTGGTTAGCGGACTCACTCAATGTAGTCTGGCAGGACCACAGGTTTCAGGGGGGGGAAAGAGGGGGCGTGGCCAGCTTTCATCTGTGGCTCCATTTTTGTGGCTTTAATCTGTGTTGGAGCTCCTGAGTCAAGCAAGATCGGTTTCTAAAAAAAATAGGGAATATCACTGTGCATATGCAGAAAAAAAGGTCTGCAGATACCAAAGATCCACCAAACTTTTAATACTCATAAAATTATATAAGGGTCAATGTATGCATTATTCAGAAATCCATTAATTATAAGTCAATTTTAAGATTTCATTTCTGTTATAATATTATTACATTACGTTTTTAAAACTACAGACAGAAAAATTTAGTGGAATATTTACCAGTGACCTTGGGCCAGAATATGCAGCCACCTGGGGAAAAAACACAAGTTAAAACACAGAAAGAGAGAGAGAGAACCACTTGTATGCAAGCTGTGAGAGGTGATGAATGACCTGGACAATGACAACGCATATGAAAACACAAGCACAGGCGACATACTAGAAATTAAATAGGAGTAAAATCAGTGCCTCTACGTTAACGTTAAATAAAATTTTTAAGACATATAGCAACTTTTAATGGCTTTCGCCAAGGCAATAAAATGGTCATAAAAGAATAGCAATTGAAGCCACCTCAAAACCAGAACTTCTTCATTTATTTAATTTATGTTACTCCCAGTCGATTTAACCACACAATAATTCAGATTATAAGTGGTCAACATTATAATCTGAAAGTCATAATCTGCCGTCAGAGACAGATCCCAGATATTGCCACTCAGAAGAAATTAAATTTATTTAGTCGGTATTCGGGCATTTAATTACTGCCGCTCGCTAAATGTCAGACTCACCTCCCGCTGGTAGTATTCACGCCGCATTCGGGCTGCCTCGTGCCTCTGCAGCTTAATGCACACGACGGCGCTGACCAAATACACCAGCGTGTTTAGAAAGAGGAAGACGATGCCGGCTGTCTGGCCCGCTTCGGTGCGGCAGAAGCCTCCGGTCATGCCGTTATTGAAATAGGGGTAGTAACACAGGCCGCCTCGGAGCGTGTCCCTCACGTACACGATAGCCGCAGCCAGGTAGAGCACAGCGAGAATCAGGTTGACAAAGAATTCGGTAAGCGGCCAAAAGTTGGAGTCCAGAAGTACGGTGCGGTAATACATGGTCATGCCCAGCACCAGCAAGATCACGGTCACCAGCCAAGCTAGACCTGCCACCACCAACACAAACGGAGTCTGGGGCCCAGTGTAGTAGACCCCGCCCATACCGCCACCACTCATGCCCGAAATGCCACCCATGCCCCCGCCAGTCATCCCCAGGCCTGAGTATCCACTGTAAGACTGCGCGTATCCGAACATGTTGTACCACTCGTTGTCTTTGTATATGTATGCACACACACAGGCGAAGACCGCGGCCCCAAGGAGCAGCTCCACGGAGCCCAGGATACGCAGCAGGCCGGCCCAGGTTCTCATGTAGCCGTGGATTTGTCGGTACTGCGCCAGTCTCTCCTCATACGTCAAGCCTGTGTGTACGGTATGGTCATCGAAGGTGCTGATTTGGTCCATGGCGCCTTCTTTTTTCTCCTGAGAAGCGTAATTTCCACCCGACATGCCGTGCAGACCTTGGTTTGACCCGCGGATAGATAAGTTGGTTCTGGAATTGTTTTTTGACTCGGAAAGAGATCCCTTACTGCCCCGGAATATGTCTTTCACGGAACTAGGAATGAGAGACTTAAGAGGTCTGACATTTGTGGCATCAAGGCTGTCGTCACTGTCACTGGGGTAAAATTCAGCGGCCAGTGGTAAGTGTACTGGAGAGGGAGCCAGAGGCAGTGGAGGTGTACCACGTCCCTGCCCAGCCCCTCTCGCCTCTTCTAGAGACTGAGGACCAGCTCTGCAAAACAGGGCACCAGGTTCCCCGATGAAAGGTCTAACTTCTCTGATACGGTCAAAGTGGGCAGATGATCCACTACCGGCAGACATGAGGATTGCTTTTAACCTTTCAATTGGAGAGAGAGAGAAAAATGTGAATAGCAAGAAAATTAGGAAACAAAACCTATAGTGTCATCAGTAACGGAGGCTCCCGTTCTGAGGTGTAAGCAGTAAAAAGGTTATGGTGAATAACAACAATATTTTTCCCGTTATCAAGTTAAATACTTTGCTCTATCTAATGTTTTATATAAGCCGTGGTTACTAATGCCTGGCTGTGTTCTCTAGCATTCCCTGAACTTCCCTCCGGAAAAGCTGTAGAAAATTAATTATTCTTTATAAGCGGATCACACCCATGTTTCGTAATATCGACGAATGAAAAAAAACAAAAACAAAGGCACATCAGCCCCACATCCAGATCTATTGTTATTACAGAATTCAAAAACTAGACGTTTCTTATAGACGTTTCTTCTTTTCAGTACTTTTTTCAGTACAATTTAACACACTTATGTACTTAAAGTCTGACATCAAAATTCCAGCATTATACATCAGAATAAATCACATAAGTATCACAAAAGCCCGTTAAGGTAAACACTGCGTAACAAAAAGTGCTTAGAGAATTAGTTTACACATTTCGCTGAATTAACAATTAAGATTAAATGAAGACGAGAAGACGTATTAAAACTTACCTAAGGCTGTAAAATGTTATTGTTTTGGCGACGATAATAATGCATGAGAATTTTTATTTTTGGCTGTACCTGTTGCCACAAACCAACCTGTCTTCCTCATAGCGCCTCCGCAGAAGAGGACTCCTGACCACGTGACACCGCCCCGAGTGACGTCACCCCGATGGAAACGCGCTGCGGCGGGGAAGCGGGACCACGCGACAAAGGAATTTCGGGTTCGAGCGACGCCTTCTTATACATGAGTGGCGATTGCAGAGAATTTTGCTTGAGGTGGCTGTCAGAGACCATGTGTGTGTATGGTATGTGGGGCGGGGGTGCTGACGAAATCTAAGTTTTATATTCTGAATAAGTATAGATAGTATTTAGGAATTGCACTTGTTTACTGAGGACTTCGACAGGAAGCAGAAATATTAACAAAGAAACAGAACCTTTAATTTCATCAAATTAAATGGCTAAATGAAAAACAAATATTCAGACATGCTAAGAAGTTATCATTAACGTTTTACTTGCGTTTAGATGTGAACATCGAAATAATTATAACTAAAAACACTTTTTCATGATCACCGATAGAGGTCACTTTTGCAGAACTTACATTGATACCAGCGAGGCCCAGCAAACGTGGTGTTCCCAAGACTCTCCCCATCACATACTTGGGTTACACCCCTTGAAACACCTACCTATATAATACTAATAACACTGCTGTCACTTCAATCAACTGGTCAATAAAACAACCCCCAGATCACGAGATATAGCAAACATTTTATTTGCAATCGGTAATGTATTTGTAAAAGCCATAGATGAATCAGAATTCTTGCTTTTTGAAACCAGCATAAGACATTCTTATAAGGAAACCAATGATCTTGCACCCATCAATATTGTGCCTTTAAAGTTAACAAGCCATCTATATTCAAACCCATGTACAGACAAAATATGCATTTCATTTTCTATAAAAGACTGAAAATGAATATATTATTGCAGTATATGAAGTTTGCCCTGTTTATTTAAATGCAGATAATATATAATAATAATAAAATTCACGTGAATACAATTTTAAGCCAATTTGTGGAGAATTTAAGAATTTCACAAACTAAATCCCCTTGTAGGCATATATAATCCAATGACAAAAAAATAAGAGTAAAACCAGACCAGATTTCAACACTTTGCATATAAATTATTAGGGGAAATACTGATTTTGATCTGTCTCCAGGCTGCCATTATCTGTGTCAATGAAGTCGGCTGCCTCGTAGCTCAATCACTCTGCAGTACTAACACCTCATATCAACAAATCCGTAAAAAGAGGCCGATTGTAAAACACTCAGAACGTTACTTGAACTGCACTACTTTGGTACTGAACCGCTGTTATCTCTGGTTTACAGCATGACGGCAAATTCATTATTTGTTTCTCTGCCAGTCACCCAATGGAAATACTGGCTTCAGAGTATACATGGAAGTAGCAGAAAGTGAAGCATTTTTGAATTTGAGCTATCATGTAAAGTGGATCAAACATTCCACTGATAAGTTTAGCACATAATGGTGTTCATGTTCAGAATGAGAAACCAGAAATTGTCTCCGTGCATCCATGACATATTTCATAATTGATAATATCAATAACTTAACTATGCATTCCCAGCTGAGGGAATGTAATAAGCTACTGTGCGCATGCAAAGGCCTTCAGTTGTTATCCTTTATCCATTGGTCTATCCACTGAACAATCTGTTCTAGATTGTTTTCAAGGTCTTCAGGCTTGTTGCTAGGCAGCTGGTGGACAATGTCTTGTCTATAAGCCTCCATGGCTTCCTCATAAATGGTCTGGAAGATCTCACATTGGATGTTGTCCTGAAGCTTCTTCCCCGAGTAACCCCTGCAAGACATAAATCCAACAGACTGCACTTCACAAGGTACTGGAGTGAAGCATAAAGTTGCAGATCAAATATTAAATCTAATGTTAAATCCAAAACATGCTTTTTCGTCTTTTAAATGGTACTGGTGGGGTTTAATATGGATGAACAGACAGATCATCGATGAGCAGACATTCAGACAGACAGACAGACAGATAGATAACCTGCTCTCTAGGCGGGTGTACAGTTGAGAGTTTTCTGTACGCAGTACAAATACTATATGGAACCACCGCTCGGGGAAGAAATCACAGCCATGGTAGTCCACAATCACCCCTCCCTCATTCATCCTGTCCTCCAGCTCATCAACCACCTACAGCAGGTGGGAAAAGCCACAATTGGTATACAGGGGTTTTCCATAATCAAAGAATAAGCATACTTTTGTGATTAAATTGTTGAATAAGGAGATGAGCTTCAAACTTACCCTATCCTCATCCAACACAGGGCACTGGTATTCATCATCAAAACCATCATATAATTCTCCTAAGGAGAGAAAATGGTCACATTATTAGAATTAACAACATATTCCAAATACACACCTCAACACAAGCAATACTGTGTAAAAAAAAAAAACAACTCAAGGTTACAAGTAACCACTGAATTGAAATCAACTAAAGCACATACCACAATAATTGAACTACCGCTTATCGTTTGCCTAGATGATTTTACCTTCCTGTGCAAGATCACCCACGTTGATATACGTCAGCCCCGTTCTCTGCGCTAATTCCTTCCCTAGTGTGGTTTTTCCTACTCCGGGGGTTCCTGTCGATAACATGGTTTATTAATTATACAGCTGGTTCGCATTTTCAATGGCTGCTCACTTAATCAATATAATGTTAAACCTAGTGACCCAGCAAGCTTTTTAGGAACTATGTTCCCTTCCCCCCACCCGTTAAAACTTCAAATAAGTCATTCACGGCACTTTCAATTACCTAGATTTTTATTCGGATTCACGCTTAACCGTTGTATATCAAGTTCTTAATGAAAATGGATTATCACAAATCACAAGAACACGGTAGTCAGTAGCTCGTTACGCCAATGCAACGCACACGTACAGGCTTCCATACATACAATACTACACAGTATAAAGATTATAAAATGCTCTGTGTTCAAATATATATTTTCACGCAACACAAAAAAATCGCAGATGGAGGAGGAAGAAAAAGATCTGAGGTGAACCAAAGACGTCGCCACAAACAAAATCTATTAGCACGCAAAATTATATTTTACAGAGTCATATTTAAATCTGGACAAGACTTTAACCTGTTAGAAGAATATTCGGTCGCTTCATGATTTTCATTACTCCACGTGTAACGGCAATGCACAGAATACGAAGTGTTTGATATAGACTAGAAATGTTGCTGCAGCCCAGATTAATTTTCGATATTAGAGAATTAGTCAGCCGCTAAATTAAGTCATTCATAAAGCAAAAATGAAACAAAATGCATTGATAAAAGAGCTAATCGATATCACATATCTAATAAAAATCCATTTTTTATCATGGGGTCGTAAATAAACGTCATTATAACGCGACAGTCCTCTTAAAGGGAGTTTCCGACGCTGCACACGTTTTAAAGGGAATTATTTTGTCGGTCAAAATACTGAGCTCCTTATCTCGTAGTTATAGGTATAATGCAGAACTTAACGCATTTAATTATTATATTTTGTTGTAAATAACCGGAATAATTCACATAGCTGAAAACATTTTTGAAAACTGGCATAAATGAATCAGATTTTTTCAAAATAGCATAAGACATTCTTATGAGGAAACCAGTTCCCTTGCATCCATCTATATTGTGCCTTTAAAGTTTTTAATAAGCCATCTATATTGAAACCCATGTACAGACAAAATATAGATTTCGTTTTTTATAAAAGACTGAAAATGAATATAATTATATTATTGTAGTATATGAACAGTTCATCCTGTTGAAAATAATATATATATATTCATGCGAATACCATTTTAAGTCAGTAAGGGTA
>JABFDZ020032820.1:5866-17750 GCA_019775955.2 Pollimyrus isidori
ACTCGGGCATGTGTTGGAGCTGTACCGCACACTCGGGCATGTGTTGGAGCTGTACCGCACACTCGGGCATGTGTTGGCTTCCTACTTTCACCGGGGCCGTGTCTGTCATGGAATGTTACCGGTGCTTCTGTTTTACTAAACAGGCTGAGCAGGTAGGAGGAGCTTCTGTCACCTTCCCCACCCATTCATAACTAATGTGCTTTGCAGTCTGCCTATTGGGAGATTTCCCCCTGCAGCTGACACCCCCCCCCCTCCTCCAACCAATCAGATGCATCTTATCTTCACCTCCCTCCTCCCCTTTTCATATACCGTTCAATGCCTACCGAGCAGGCAAGTGTTTATCAGCTGCTATGAGAGAAGCTGAAAAGGCAAACTGAAGTGCGGTGCAGCTGGTGCGAGCAAAGGGAGAAAGTAAAAGAAGGAGCACAGGGGAGAATGGGCAGTGTGACTCCCAGTGTAAGCTACTTTTTGTGGGGGAAGGGAGGCTGACAAAGGGAGAAGCAGAGTTGAGGTTAAAAGCAAATCCAGAACTGAGATCACATCAAGAAAAGTAATCTAGCTTTTTGTGTATCTTTTGGTGTTTTACTGATCACCATGATGTTTGTTTTTCTAGGAAACAGCCCTCAGATCAGATTCCCTGGGGAATTGTCTAGTACTACTTGCCCTCAACCCGGATTCAGTGCTGCTTCGAAGTGGAAAATAGATCCGTGTGACACGTCTTACCATATTCATCCAGGACAGGACGGGCAGAGGTGTGGAGAGACTGTGTGCGAGAGCGTCGCTCGTCTAGGCACAGTAAGTCTCACATGCTGTCGTACCGTGTGCAGTGCAGTGGCTCTGAAAAAGGTAACAGACTTGACAGCAGGAGACAGAGGACCCTCATGGGTCTGTGCTGCACAGTGTCCCAGTTTGAGAGTAAGAGAGCCCCTCTGCGTAATAGCAGAACACCTTTTCACTGGAGTTCTGCTGCTTTTATGGCGCCCCTTCAACTTCCCCTGTACTCCAGGTGTCAAACTTGTCTAAGGCATGTGTCTACCACCTCATTTCATCTGGCTCCAATGAACTTACAAAAAATATTGATGTAGTGCTTACTCCAGCCTGTCCATCATCTAAACCATCGTTGGGGAACCTGATGATCCATAGAGGGCCAGTGTGGGTGCAGGTTTTTGGGATGACCTCTGTCAGCCAGTAATAATGCAATGATCCTCAACTCCAGTCCTGGGGACCCACAGCTATGAGGCACTTTCACACATATGTATATTTAGAGATGTATGTTCAGGCATTATATACCCACCCCCACCCCCCCCCCACTCCAGTTATCCTCATTGTCGATATGCCTGAGTGTGCTGTTGTGCATTGCACCTAAGGTCCTGGAGGTCATTATTTCATCACACTGTGTGCTTTAATGTAAGTTCTGGTAGCTGGTCCCTGTTTTGAAGTTCCTGGGCTCAACCAGGACTTTTGCAGCTCCTGGCCACTTTCATCTGTCGCTTTCTCACTCAATAACACAAACCAAGGCCTTTATGCTAAATACGCATGGGAGATGGAGACAAAAGAATCTGGTAGGTTAAATTTAATGCATAACTTTATACCATCACCCCAAAACAATGGAGGATGAATAAGGCGTTTTGTTAGTTATAGGGGGATCGATTGCAATCAAAACCGGATGCAGCTTTTCCACTGAATAAAATACGATGTAACACTATCCCATGAATAAAGTTAACCACCAGCATTGGTGATATTAAACATGTATTGGTTATTGAATTTTATGATACAGAAATATGGAAATGCAAGCAAAAATGTATTCATTTACGCTTTAAATATAATTGAGGTACAAAAATAATTCCATCTGCTCCAATTTTGCTCTGCTACTTCTCTTTTCCCTGCACTTCCATGAAACTTCCAAGTTACCACCGGTGCTATTGATCAACCAATCAGTGAGTTATTTCTGTTAGCACCACCCCAGTAGTTTGTGTTTGAGCAAAAAGTACCTACTCTGGAGTAGGCATTGGTGTGTTCATACTTACAGAATGTATTATGCTATCATGGTTCATACTTGTATAAGGAAAAGCAAACATTAAAAGTGTGTAGGAAGCTGGTAGCACATTACCAGAGATTTTTTAGGAAATGGGAAAAGTAAAGAGTGTTTTTACACTCTTGATGTAGGATACCTATAAAAGAATGAAATGTAAGTGTCTGAGTGTGTGAGAGTGAGAGAGAGTGAGTGGGAGTACATATAAATAGACTCTATGGAGTAGAAGGCTGGTAATATTTTGAATCTTGTTGATTTAGATTTGTATAAGTTATTTATTTCTGTAAGTATTGTGGTCTATTGCATGGGTGTAACAGAATTGGATGGCAAGGTTCCAAAAGATGGTGTTTATTAATTAGCACAAAACTAAACACGGTCTGCTGCATAGGAAGAATCAGCTGTCAAATAAAATGAAACCACAAGCCTTTTGCGGGAGGGGCAGTGCTTCGTCATGCTTGTTTCTGGTTCTCCTTTCACCTCCGTCCTGCTGGCCCTCTTATTTCTGAAAGCCCACGGCAGTCTTGTTGAGGTCAGCAGGGCTTTTATATAAGAATGTGTCAGCGAGCACAGGGCAGGTGATGAATCTTGATGCTCGTTGAAGATCATCAGGTCCCCTGCTCATGTCATTGATTGTCAGCTCATGTCATTTTGCCAACTCGATCCACAGTAACTCATAGATTTACTTGTGTTCAGATTCCGACCAGTTAAAAAAATGTAGTTCTTTTATTTAACTTGATGCTTTTGTATGTATTGTTCAGTCAATTATAAAGCTTTTGTTTGTCCATTTAGTTTCCTTTGATATTATTTAAGTAGTATAGTATTAATAAAAATTTGGTGTAAAGATGTTTGAAAGCAGGTCCACCGCTTTCTTCTTTTCACATTCTCATTGGAAGTTCGGTTCGTGTTCCGCCTCTAGGCTAGTGGTAAACCCTAAACCATGCTCACTGACAGCGCTCAGAATTTCCAGGTGATTTGGCATATGGCTCTGAAAACTTTGCTCTCTCCCTTGTAGCTGTAGTTGTTCTGCAACAACCGAGTATCTTGAGCATGTCTCTAGGGCAAGCAGCTGCTAGACTACAGCCCAGTAAGAACAGCTGTAGTATCATTTGCATTTTCTTACCGTTTCAGTTCCCTTGGCTGCCTGTGATATCAGTCATGAGCTATTGCGGTATTGCTGGGTAAACCCACCTGAAGTTCTGTTCTCAAAGTAATACAGGCTATGAACTGGGTTCTTCTGGGCTTTGTGGTGCATTAATTGTACATGTATTTCCAGGTAATCGGTCACATGCACAAATATAGATTAAAATAAAAGCAAAAGTCCACTAATCTTTAGTACAGTTATAAATATGTATAGACTTATGGGAATCTGTGTGCAGTTGTGCTTTCCTCATTCTCATTCACGGAATACTTTATCGGTGTGGTGAATATATATGCAAATACATGCCAAAATATCATGCTGCAAATTTTGGCAGCAAAGTAGAATTTTTAGAGGTGGTAATTGTTTCTTTGAAGTGCCTTATAGTAGCCATGCAACCAAAGGCTGCTGATGATCTGGTCAGCAGTAACATTCCATTTTGTGATTTTTAGAATGGCAGCGTTCCTTGAATTTTCTTTGTCATGCCACATGTGTTCATGCAAGAAGCACCTCAAGCTATGTTTGAATTGGAGATGAAAGATGGTTTCTATGAGTAGGTATGTGACCAAAGCATTAGGATATTTAGTTAAAATGGCGGTCTCCTGGAATAAAGTTGATATTAAGGAAGAAATGAAGAGCAATGAATGCGTCTATTAGATCTACCCCCCCCCCCATTTCAATAAGCCAAATACATGTTCCCCCTTTTATACTATATTACTTTTGAATCTTCTTGAACTCCCCTGTTCTGTCCTCTCATTTCTGTGATTTGAAAGGTTTTCCAGTTGAGATGTCTAATGAATATTTTTAATGGGCACTTTTGAGGGATGGAGGAATATGGTTTTATTAGAGTATTACTGACCATTTTCACAGAGACTAAAGTCCATGGACTCATATTTACAGTTCTGTTTATGGCCTGGACGCAGAGGGAGTTTCGGAGGAATAATTTAGGTCTACTTGAGCAAAGTTTTATGGGACCACTAAACCATATAAACTGGTATTCTCATGCAAAGTAGGCTGTCCTATCTTTGTATTTGTCCATTTAGGTACTTTTATCTGGGTGCATGTTGATGTTCAGCCCTAACATGGCAGCATGCATCTACAACAATAAAATACGTTTAATGTTTTTTAAAAGGTGTGTTTTTATTAGTCATATGAAAATCATTTACGTTTAGCTTGGTAATATAACTGACGTTTTATTAGAGTATTAATATTTATTCAGCTTGATAGCAATATGTTGATACCAAGATAAACAGCTGTGGCTCTGACCCCAGTAATAGTGAAGTGCTTTGAGAGAATCCTCCTGAAGTACATCAAGGATGCCATCCCTGTTGGATTTGACAACCATCAGTTCACTTACAGGAAGAACAGATCTATAGAGGATGCCGTCTCAATAGTACAGTGGTACCTCAGAACTTTGGTTCGAATCCTAAAAAGTTTGAGTTATGATCGAATTTTCCCCATAAGAAATAATGGAAAACCAATTAATTGGTTTCCGGCCCCAAAAAATTACACCTGAGTGTCCATCCATCCGTTTTCCAACCCGCTTATCTCACTGGGTTGCGGGGGGTCCGGAGCCTATCACAAAAGCAACAGGCAGGGAACAACCCTGGATGGGGGGCCAGCCCATCGCAGGGCACACTCGCACACCATTCGCTCACACCTATGGGCAATTTAGCAACTCCAATTAGCCTCAGCATGTCTTTGGACTGTGGGGGGGGGGGGAAACCGGATTGCCCGGAGGAAACCACATGACACGGGGAGAACATGCAAACTCCACACCCATGTGGCCCAGGTAGAGACTTGAATCCAGGTCCCAGAGGTGTGAGGTAACAGCGCTAACCACTGCACCACCATGCCACCCCCCACTTAAATATGTTTTTCATTTTAGTATTTAAACACAAAATGAACAGGATAAAACAAGAGCATCCATCCACTGCTTGTCTGGGGTTCGGGTTGCGGGAGTAGCAGCTTCAGGAGAGAAACCCAGACCTCCCTCTCCCCAGCTACCTCCACCAGCTCCTCGGGGGGGATGCCGAGTCGTTCTCAGGCCAGCCGAAAGATATAATCCCTTCAGCGAGTCCTGGGTCTGCCCCGGGGCCTCCTCCCTGTAGGACATGCACGAAAACCTCTCTGGGTAGCTGCCCAGGAGGCATCCGCACCAGATGTCCAACCCACCTCAACTGGATCCTTTCGACCTGGAGAACTCTGAGGCTCTCCCGGATATCCAAACTTCTCACCCTATCCCTAAGGGGGAGCCTAGACACCCTGTGGAGAAACCTCATTTCAGCTGCCTGTATTCGCAATCTCATCCTTTCTGGCATTACCCATAGCTCATGACCATAAGTGAGGGTAGGGACGAAGATGGACCAGTAGATCGAGAGCTTTGCTTTTTGGCGCAGTTATTTCTTAGCCACGACAAATCAGTTAAGCGCCTGCAAAACTCTAGACGCTGCTCCGATTTGTCTATCCAGCTCCCGCCTACCCTCACTCGTGAACAAGACCCCGAGAAACTTGAACTCCTCCACTTGAGGCAGTACGTCTTCCCTGACCCGAAGAGGGCAATCCACCCATTTCCAGCTGTGAACCATGGTATCGGACTTGGAGGTGCTAATCTTCATCCCCGCTTCGCATTCAGCTGCGAACTGCCCGCAGCACGCTGGAGCCAATGAAGCTAACAAGACAACATTGTCTGCAAGAAGCAGTGAGGCAATCCTAAGGCCACCAAACTGGACACCCTCAACACCCTGGCTGCGCCTATAAATCCTGTCCATAAATATTATAAACAGTATCGATGACAAAGGGCAGCTCTGGCGGAGCCCAACCCACACTGGGAACATGTCCGACTTATAACTGGCAATGCGGACCAAGCTTCTTCCCCGTTCATACAAGGGACCGAATTGCCCACAGCAGTGGACCCCGGACCCCATACTCCCAAACCATCCCCAACAGAGCACCTTGGGGTACCCAGTCATAAGCCTTTTCCAAATCCACAAAACACATGTAGACTGGATAGGCAAACTCCCAGGTTTCCTCCAGTACCCTTGCTCTGGTATAAAGCTGGTGTAGTGTTCTGCGGCCCGGAGAAAAACCACATTGTTCCTCCTGAATCCGAGATTTTACTATCGATCTCACCCTCCTCTCCAGTACCCTGGAATAGATTTTCCCAGGGAGGCTGAGAAGTGTGATCCCCCTGTAGTTGGAACACACCCTCTGGTCCTCCTCCTTAAATAAGGGGACCACCACCCCGGTCTGCCAATCCAGTGGCACTGTCCCTGACCTCCATGCACTGTTGAGAAGGCGTGTCAACCATGACTGTCCCACAACATCCAGAGCCTTCAGGTACTCTGGTCGGATCTCGTCCACCCCTGGGGCCCAGCAACCACGTAGCTACCGGTATTTAACCACCCTGGCCACCTCAGCCCCAGCGATGGGCAAGTCCCACACAGGACCCTCAGGCTCTGTGCCCTCAGATATCTCAAAGGCAGTGTACGTAGATGTCTCAAAGGCAGCATTGGGGAGGTCCACAAAGTATTCTTTCCACCTCCAGGTGATGTCCCCAGGTGAGGTTAACAGCACCCCTTCCCCACTATAAACAATAGGAACCAGGAGCTGCTTCCCCCTCCTGATATTCTGGATGGTTTCCCACACTCGGGTTTTTGCTTCTGTGACCGATCGAGCCATGTTCTGCCGGGCCGCCCGGTACTCTTTCGCTGCCTCCGGAGACCCCCGGGCAAATAATTCCCGGTAAGCCGCCTCCGTTAGCTTGACAGCCCCCCTCACCTCTGGTGTCCACCATCGGGTATGGGGGTTACCGCCACGACTGGCACCGACCACCCTGCAGCTCCATATGGCTGCTTCCACAATGGAGGTCCAGAACAGTGTCCATTCAGACTAAATGTCCTGAACCTCCCCAAATATGCAGTTGGAATTCTTCCGGAGCTGCAAGTTAAAGCTCTGGCGAACAGGAGCCTCTGCCATATGTTTCCAACAGACCCTCACTATGTACCAGTAGAAAGACCGGCTTCTTCCCCCACCACCTGACCCAACTGATCACCAGGTGGTGATCATTTGACAGCTCTGCCCCTCTCTTTACCTGAATGTCCAAGATGGAAGACCGCAGATCAGAAGATACGATTATGAAATCAATCATCGAACTGTAGCCCTGGGCATGTCCACTTATGGACACCCTTATGCTCGACCATGGTGTTCATTATGGACAAACCATGTATTTCACAGAAGTCCAATAACAAAACACTACTTGGGTTCAGATCAGGGAGCCCGTTCCTCCCAATCACCCCCCTCCAGGTCACACTGTCATTGCCTATGGTACTCTGAACTGACATTTAGTGCATAAGCGCTAAGACCTATCCCCGACCCGAAGGCACAGGGAAACCGCCCTCTCGTTCACCGGGGTTAAAGCACCGAGTTGTGGGGCCACCAGTAGCCCCACTCCAGCCTGGCGTCGCTCACCCGCCACAACTACATGAAGAAAAGAACGCCTAGCCCCTCTCCATGAGATTGGTTCCAGAACCCACGCTGTGTGTTGAGGTGAGCTCGACTATAACCTCACGCACAATCTCGGGCTTCTTCCCCACCAGAGAGGTGACATTCCATGTCCCGAAAGCGTCTTTTGTCAGCCGGGGATCGGACCCCTTAAACTCCCTTAGCCGCCACCCAATCCATAATGCACCAAACCCATTACATTCCCCTTGCGGGTGGTGGGCCCAACTGGGGGCAGTCCCGCGGGCTATGCTTGACCGGGCCCCACAGGCTAAGGCCTGGCCACCAGGCACTAGCCAACGGGCCCCTCTCCCAGGCCTGGCTCCAGGGTGAGGCCCTGGTGACCCTAGTCCGGGCAAGGGAAACGGGACTTTGTTCGAATGCCTTATCATAGGGTTCTATTTGGATTGCATTTTGTCTGCCCCCTCCCCTGGGACCTTTTTGCCTTGGGAGACCTTACCAGGGGCAAATGCCCCCAGCAGCATAGCCCCCAGGGTTACTGAGGCACTAAACCACTCCACCATGATAAGGTGGCAATCCAAGTAGGTGGCAATACAGGGACGGTAATTTTGTCACACCCCGTGCAGGATGAGTGAGTAGGGAGCACATAATCAGGCTCAGGCAAATGGAAATCGAAGAACACGGGGATTATTGCTGTCGCACAATGCACAACACAGAGTAGACTTGAATGACAGGACCGGGGAAACATACTTGAACATGGATTCAAATACACATGACTAATTGGAAATAAGGAGAAAAGCTGATGACATCGGGATATCACATGAGATTAAGGAGGGGGGTGTGGCACACAGGAGGATTGTACATGACAAATTTGTAAAGCAAGAAATTAAATCTATCCAAACAATGTGCAATGGCTACCAAAATGATGTAAAGTACAGTGTGTTACCTGATATTTTCAGTAAAAAAGCACGATCACCAACAAACAATACTATCACAGCAAATGCGAGTCTGAGACTGAATTATTACCCTTTGCATTACCCTTTGTTTCCGCTAAGAGACGTGCCGCGTGACTCATTTCCGTGTTATCTTAGGACGGCGTTCACGGTTCGACTAAGATTCAGATGGAGTTCTAGGTAACTGGTTGGTTTGACTTTTAAGAAAATTGAGTTGTAATGAGTTTGAGAACTGAAGTATCACTGTATTTCCTACAGCCCTGCCTCATCTATAGTACCCTAACACCTACTGTATGTTAGGATGCTGTTTGTCGATTTTAGTTTAGCATTTAATACTGTAGTCCCAGACAAAATGGTACAAAAGCTATATAATCTGGTTTTGTCCACATAGCTGTCTCCCTGGATCAGGGACTTTCTTACTAACAGGCCTGAGGTGGCTAGAATCGGAGACTGTACGTCAGCCACACTGGTATTAGCTGCAGATTTCACCCACCCAGGAAATGGACTGTTTGTAGCACTGCCTTAAGGAAAGAAACATGTACCAGTAGAAAGACAGCTTCTACCCCAGACCTGTGAAGTCAATCTGCACCTGCTGATACACACACAACCATCTACCCCTAACCTGCCCCCCTGTAGACATGCACACACACAACCATCTACCCCCAACCTGCCCCCTCTGTAGACATGCACACATACTTTCCCTCGTAATCAAACATACACACTCCTATTGTTCCCCTGCAGACCTATGCACATAGATTACTGGTCTCTGCAGGCGTATTACTTCAAGAAAAGTTTGGACTTGTTGATGTTTTATTGCTGCTGTCTTTTTATATTTATCTGTTTATTATTTATAGTGTATTTTGTGTATTAAGTTTTTTCTTTTTGCTGAGTCCACCAACAAAAAATGTTATTTATATGTATAATCACAAAGAATTCTGTTGTATTCTATATGGAGGGTTGTTGTGTTATAAAGTTAAAATTGTTAGTAAGAAGGGAATGCACAGTTAATGGGGATCCCCCTTAATACACTTGATCCATAGTGCTTCCAGCAGCCAACAAGTAAAACCAGTATACTGCCCAGAACTACTATAAACCATAATTTGAATTGACTTCTGTTATAATAAAGATATTTATCTTTTTGTTTAACTAGTTGTTTTACTGATTTATTTATTTAGATATACTTTTTGGTGTGCCTCTTATGGTAAATGATGTTAAATTATGCTCATATATGCTACATGCAAATAATATTTCAAGTATATTTGTGTGAAAATATGGTTGTCAGCATTTACCTGAGTAGTGATCTGTGTATGGATGTTATTTGTAAGCCTCTTACTGCTAAAGATAGAATCAGTAAAAGTAACGTTCCGCTCTTTACGAGCTAAGAACACCCATTTTCTACTTAGAGCTGTAATAGTCAATACCTGGCAACAGAGCCATCGCACATTTTTAATGCCAGGAGTCTGATTACTTGACGTCAAAGGCTGCCACCAGTGCTCTCCTTCACTTCCCTGCAGACTGCTGATTGCTGTATGTCCCCTGTAGAATCCCCTATTTATAACATGGCAGCAGTTTCATTGGTTTATGCCTGATTCGTATATAAACCTATTGAGATTACTAGAGGGTTGAGGCAGGTGGCAAGTAGTAATTAATAAAAGTGCATATTTTTGCTATTTTTTATGCCTCTTTTTTAAAAATTAATTATTGATTGCAGAGGACTGAAAAAAGTCTGTTTTGAATATGTTAGTGTCACGTGTGAATGTGTTTTTTTAGCAGTGTTTGTGCTTTAGCTTTGAATTTAACAGCCAAGGCTTGTTCACTTCTAAGAACTATAACTGAATAGTCAGTCCAGGGCAAATTTACTCACTAGTATAGGTGTTATTAGCATGGATGTGCATCTTGTCTTACTGTCATGTGCTTCTTGTTTCATTTCATATTTGATTGTTCAGGTATAGACATTATCAAGCATCTGTACCCCTGTTCTCACAGTTTCTTTTATTGTATATTCTTTAAATGAATATATGTGATCATATAAACCTTACAGCTAGTTTTCAATGCAGGAATTTTCTCTTGGTTTCAAAATTTATCTGACTTCCCTTCAGTCTAATTCAGTAATCTCCATCATTAAGGTTATTTAGCTGCACATACTGCTGGGTAAGCCACTGCATTGCAGCGCCACTTAGATTTTTAGGAAGGAATCTGTGAGATTGATACTGTAAACAAAGGCTGTGCTGAATCTCATTAGCACTGAAATCCTATTGTTTTCTGGGAGCAATTGAGGATTATTGTGGAGATGCCTTCATTTGAAATCTGTCCGCCATTTTGGTATTTGATATGTTTTAGTTTGGACTTGGGGTGATGTCATGCGAGGAGAGGGATGAAGAGGATGTTGTTGAGTGTAATAGTCTTTACTATCTTCGGTGTCTGGGTCAAATCCAAAGGCAAAAGTAGCCGCTCTGCTGCAGTAAGCTCTGTGGCCCAGAACAGAGATATGAACCCACTCCTGAATTCTTCAGCACACGAGAAGATTAAATGTCAAAATGATGGCATAAAATGAAGGCATAAATGTAACGTAGCTCAACATGTAAGGTGCAAGTTACAGTTCTGAATGTAGCCAACACTGTCATGTTTGTTTTGCATCTGACACTGCTTTTGGCTGTCATGTTAGTTGTACTAAAGTTGTAAAGCGTTTGTCATGCTGCTTGATTCAATGCAGAATTTAATGACTGCAGATGAACCTTTCCATAGGTTGTATGGATCTAACAAAGTCTTGCTTTTATTTTGATATTTTATGACGCGTTGCATGAATTAAAGATGCAAGACTAGTGACATTAACATCTGTCCTCCCATGTGTACATGTGATGGCTGTAATTGCCCACCTCTCCCTCTTTCCATCAGGCAATCCCGTAGGAATGCTGATAGTACAATGAAGCCAGTGGATGGTGTATCGCATCCAGGTGCCCGAGAGGGGCATGTCTGGTTTCTCTCCATACCCAGGAGGACCTTAAGGAGAGTTGCAGTTCCCCCCAGTGACCTTTCACCTCACTGACATTGAGTGAGTTCCTCTTCTGACTGCCCTGTGTTTAAACATCTCTGACAAACTGTACGTCTTGCTTCCTGTGTCCAAAAAAAGTGTCCTTATTTAATCATATTTAGTGGTTCTGTATTTTAAAGGTTTGTTTTTCTTTAAAATCAGTGTGTGCGTGCGTGCGTGCGTGCGTGCATGGATGTGATGTGATGTGTATATATATATATGTATATGTGTGTGTGTGTGTGTGTGTGTGTGTGTGTGTGTGTATATATATA
>JABFDZ020032853.1:0-17734 GCA_019775955.2 Pollimyrus isidori
ATTCTTGCTGGAAACAGGTATGAAGTCCTCTTGCACTTGCAATAATGTGCTTTTAAAAAATTTCCATGCCTCTTCAATAGTTTGGTTAACTCCATCCAGTTCATAGTTTCTAGTTTTAGTCTCATACCATTAAAGTTAGCCTTCCTAACATTATAATTTTTTTATTTGGACTTTGCTCTTCGGAAACTAAACTCAACCTCAAATTTAACCATGTTATGATCGCCACTGTCAAGTGGTTGTAAAACGTCTAATTTACCAATCCTGTCCTGGTTATTTGAGAAAACAAGATCAAGAATGGCAGTCAAAATTCTCCTTATACAGTATCGGTGTTAGTTTTAAGGGTGCATAATATGATCTTAAAAGCACCATGGAAGAGCTGATTTACTTATTTAACCATATGACTACATTTAATCATCTATTTGCCTGTATGCTTTAAGATAATATAGTTAATTCAGTGTGTTGGCAAAGCACTGTGATGAATGCTAGGAAAGGCAACAGACCCAGGGGGGTGAACAGCAGTAAATTAGCAGCAGAAAAAAAATATTTTCCTTAATGGCTGTTGTATTTCTATAGAATATTTAACTGGATGAGACCAACTACTCAAACAGTAAAAGTTCTGCATGCTATCATAAAATAACAGTACTTGTTTTCTAAAATTTTAGGATTCACACATAAGCATTTTAAACCAATAATCTATACGCTGCATTTATTGCCAGTGGTATTTTCCTTTAGCAGTGGAAATCTTTTCTCCAAGTAAACTAAAAACATACAGTCATATGATTCACTTTGGATGCTCCCCCTAAACCCTTATTTCACCTTAATATTACATGCAGGTGAAGAGAAGCGTGTTGTCGCAGTCAGGGGTCAAATGTCGAGTGGGCGGGGCAGTGAGGGAGGGGTTTATAACCGATACCACGTGACACTCCGACGCCAATCATAAATCCCTCCTACTCAACAACATAGGTCCCTCCCACTGGACACTCTGCTCCCAGCTGCAGGGACATAGTTGTATTCAAAATAGCAACAGTCCGACATCACTAACCTGATCAATCACGGTCTTCGGTAGAAATTATATTTACATGGCAAATAATTCACTAGCAGGGGTAGTATAGTAATGGAAAACCAACAGACCCAACAGTCATGACATGCGTGCAGCCGATTCTGTGTAACTGCATCATTAATTGGAAGGGGTGTGTTCAAAATAATAACAGCGTGGAGTTCAGTTAGTGAGGTCATTCATTCTCTGAAAAAACGTGTCGATTACGGCCCTTATTTAAGGGAAGGTGGCAGCAGATGCTGCATATGCTGGTTATAGTGCAATGCTCTCTGAAAACCTGAGCAAAATGCATAGATCCAGACATTGTTCATAAGAACGGGGAACTTTGATTGGAGAGGGGAAAACATAAGTGAAGAAAATCATTTTCTGTTGAGGAATAGCACAAATCTGATAAATCGTGTTTCGATTTGGAACAGAATGTGCAGTGTTTCCAATGCATTTGCTTGTATAGAAATAAAAGCTAATAAAGATTTTCAGCTGTATTCACTTCTTAAAACACACTGCTATTATTCTGAAAACTGTATACTTCGGCTAAGACAGATGTACTAAAACACCTTTCGTTTCTTACATTCTGATGAAACAGCAGGCAAGTGTCTCCAGCCACCAGTTAACTCTTGGGTTAACTGCAGAGGATGATGTTAAAATGCAGAAAAGACCATGTCTGAAGATATACCAAAATCTTCCCCATTTAGGAAACACTGCGCTTGATATTTGAGCCACAGAGATCGTGTGATTTTCCATTAAAAACAAACAGGCGACCATCTGGAACTCTGATTGTTGCATTTATTAAATACATTAAAATTTGCAATGTAACAAAACTTTTCTGCATATGAAATTCAAAACACAATTTACATGAACAAAAAGATGGCTCACTTCATTTTCTCCGCCGAGCTCGTTTGTAACACCAGGACTCTCCTCCGCCCAGATCCGTCCACGACGGCTCCTCCGTCCAATGTCTTTCCACTTCCATTGTTCACAGACTACTTTGTTACAATAAAGAGTGCTAAACCAAAACATGAGGTAAGAAAATGGTTTGAAGATTATAGATCATGCAGAGCATGCTAAACGGCAAAAAGAGGGGAAGAAAAAGAAGACAAAAAGTAATATAAAAAAAAAAGGGAGCAACATGAAGGATGTGCATTATAAAGTAAAAACTGAATTTACAGCTTTGCTTCTTTGGTTACAAAGTAGGCTGAACAATTTCACAGCTTTTTCTCATTTTTTTTTTTATTCCCTCCACCCGAATAATATGCACAAGCAGTTTACTTATGCACGAGTCTTTTTTTCCCAAGACGGGGAAGTATGGCAATTACCTTTCCATTCCAAAGATAAAGAAACTAGCAAAACAAATGAACTTTTTCATATTTATCAAAATAGTTCACCAAAGATTCATTTAAGATTTTATGTGACAAGAACTTGTGTTTAATGTACAAACGTGCCATGTTCTTAATACTTTATACTATACAAAATGTACACTCAAACTGGATCTTAACTATTTGTTAAACTATCCCAGTCAAATTGCCTTTAGTGTTAGAATTATGCCAGGATTTACTTTATTGCCCAGATATTTAAATAGATTATGCAATACACCGCCATATCAATGCATAACCAATTGTCTTACATATCAAATGTTCAAAATCCAATATTTTTAAGAATGGTTCTGTGACATTGTTAATTTACATTATGAAAATAGCAGCCCAGTAATAAATAAAACAAAGTATAATTGAACTATGGATTTTATGGATTGGATTCATGTCGAAACATTGTGGCCCCTAAAATCTCAACTCTTCCGGAAACAGAAAGGCTCAGAGTCGACCTCCATGTACAACGGAGCTCATCTCGCTCGCATCCTCGTCTTGACCTTGGTAACTGCTCTTCCGCACGTCGTGACCGTCCACCGCAGCCGACCGGGACGGTCCCCACGGCCGGTCCCTAGGATCCAGGCCCAGCGTCATCCGGCGCCGCCATCTGCTCAGCCCTCATCCCGAGCTGCGGTTAAACACCCCCGTGGACAAGGTCTGCCCCAGCGTGAGGTTTCAAGCCGAAAGAAAAGCTCTCACACAACGATTGTCTAATACTGGGATGGACAAACAGCATATACACTGAAGCTCTTCACAGGTTGAAGACTGATGGCAAACAAGACAGGCTTTTTAATCTTTTGTTTTTTTTTCCTTTTAAATTGCAGACTAAACTTTTTTTTTTTTTTCTCTCTCTCTCCCCTCGCCCACATTTCGTCTGTGGGTAATAAAAATGCACTTCACGCTGAGGAGACATTAGACTGCAGGGGGGGGGTCACCGGCTGAACGGCGTCCTGGGGGGCCGCGCTGAGCGGGAGTGGCTGTGCGGGAGTGCTGTTACATGGGTTGTGGGGCTGGACGGAGAGCTGCGACAGCTGGTCGTTGTTGGCCAGCGATTTCAGCACCGCATTCTCTCTCTCCAGCACAGAGTTTCGCTCACACAGCTCCTTTATCTGCTCCTTCAACACCTCCACCTCCTCGCGGACGGCATACATTAAATGGCTTTTCACCAAATCCTGTGACGTGAAGAGGAAAAAAAAACACATAAATCTTTATAAACATGACAGGAACATAAGCAACAACCACATGAAGTTCAATCAAATTTTTTTTAAAAATCACTGCTACTATTATTTCTTCAAACTAATGTACATAACAGTAGGCTTTGGGGGAAACTATCATAGTCATAAGCAGAAAAAACTGCACTGATCATAATAAAAGCTAATTATTATTGACAAATACAACTTACCATTGCTTGCTCTATTTTGTTATCAATGGCTACAATACTTGCTCCAGAGGCACTAGAAGAGAGAAGGGGGGGGGGAGAGCACATTAAATCAAATTGGAAAAATCTGGATATTACACTCTGGGCTGTCAGACCAAGTTTGTGTGCACCGGGTTAACAGTAAAACAGCCAGAAAACCCAATGCTAGAATTAGAATGCTAGAATACAGACTGGTTTTGTCCATCTTTGCTGAAAACGCAAAACCATTCAGCCGCGTTCTGCACGGTTACTTCGATAGCGTTTACAAATACAGACTGAGCAACGTTATATGCGAGTATTACATTTTCTTTTTACTTTCAGTATCTCTAAGCACGTGAGAACTATGCCTTGGCATAAGAATCTGAGTATAAATGATGTCTCATCAAATATTGCAAGGATCACCATAGGACCTATGCTTGTCATTTATACAATGCACTTCCCGCAAAACGGCCTGTGCTAATGGTGGCCGCTCGCAGGCTCACGAAAGAAAAAAATCTAACAAAATAAACCGGGACTCCCAGTCCATACCAAAGCCCAAACTGTACTGGTTTAATGCCAACTAATTAGCCGAAAGAACACTGCAGGAACAAATCAATTTCAACTAAGATCGCGCGCCCGACACGTCGTTAAATAATCTTTCCATCTTCTCACCCGGTTCTCCAAAAACACTAACCCCCATCGATTTCAGGTCTTAAAAGCGGTATTGAAATATTACTTTTAAATAAGGCATTCCTTTAGCCACAGCGTCGGTTCCACGTCAGCGTTTCTACGGATGACCGCTGATATAGCGCCAGATAAACGCAACTTTACCTCCACACATACTGACGCGTTTAACTTACGGTGCTCGGTATCTAGTGTATACCGACGGTCATGACCTCCTTATTTCACCTCTCCTATTGATATTTTCAGTTGATCGGGCTTTGCTCTTGCAGAACAGAGAAGCGGGTATTTCACGCCGAACAAAGAGCCCCACTGTCTGAAGGACGCTAGGCGGCGCTGCAGCTGCATGGATATAACGTTACCGGGGTTGAACGCAATTAAAAAAATCACTGGTGTTTAATCAAAGCGATAGAATAAGTATTTGCGCGAACTAACAGACTTAAAAAAGTTATTGTCATGTTATTATATAAACGGTGATATTTTTTGGCAGACACTGCAAACATAATTACCTTGCATTAGTTGGCCAAGCAGCGTGCGTAGATATCGGCAAGTTGTTAGCTAAGATGATTGAAGCACAAATTTATTGATTTCTAAAATGCGAAACCAGGCAACACTATGACTATTTAAAAAAAAAAAAAATCTAAGGAAATTCAACAATTGAAATACACGGCATTGGCCAGAGCTCCGTACGTGACAAGCAGCAGGTAGTCCGAAGCGCGCACGTGGAGACCCCAATATTATAACCAACATGACTTGTCTTTAAAGCTTAACAGTTTTTTTTAAGCTAGATATACAATTAATGGTAACTAATGAAGTAATACTATGTTCTCAGTCGACGCGTTTAAGATTAGACTGTACTTCGTTTTAGTCTTAAAATTTAAAATTCATTAAAATCGGAAGTCGGAAAAATAATAAGATACCTGAGCCGCCTTCTGCATGAGCCAAAGTTTCCTGAATATGTGGGTGAGGATCCAGGTGAACAAGTCAATCTGTAAGTCATCTTACCGCGCATATTCACCTTTAAGGTTTGCTTACAGATCTGTTAAATTACACTAAGTGCTGTTGGTAACGTTGTAGAAGTTTATGACGTTAGAGAACAACTCGTCTATTTTAAAAGGAGTCATATGAACAAAATAAATAGGGCTGGGAGGGGTTTGCTGCACGGCTACACGCCCCCACCACGTGAACACTATCTAGGGCGACGAAAATACTGTACCGTCCCAAGACATACTAATAGTAGCATGTTTACGTTCTCTCAATTTAACGGCAATTCCATTTTATTCCCGTGCATACTTGTATAATCATAATGCAATACGATTTTAAAATGGCCATGATACATCTTTCCCTGGTCAACTTGAAATCTCTCTCGGCTCAGGAAAAAAGGATTGATCATTGAATAAAAACGGTTCTACTAAAATAAGTACCACAAAAGGCCACATTTAACGCGAATTTAACACCAAGTTCTTAAGTTAAAACCGGAACACGGGAAATAAATATTTAAATAGGACAGGTCCGACGTCGTCTTACGATTTCAACCCGCGTTGCCATCTCCTCCTTTCAAAAGTTTAAAACAGGAAATATAGAATGCAGTTCTATTCTCTCAATAACAAAAAAAAAATACAATCCAATCGAAGCAAAGGACAGCTCTGTGCCAATGCAAACATTTCAATTAAGTCGTTCTCCAAATCTCCCGTTCACTTCTGCAAATCTGTCAGGGTTAAGGTGACGTTGACCACGGGACGCAAAGAGGTTAAATAGTCTATCAGGAGGCATTTCAACGCACTGTCATTCCAGTAAGCCTATTAAAGGGCAGAAGAGAAACATTTTTACCCTACTGTTCCACATTTAAAGGTTGCCTGCATTTCACTAAAATAAAGCAGAACTACAATTAACGAAGAACAGAATTCATAAAACTTGTATGAACTCACCCACAAATAAAAGCAAGAATCAATATTTGGTCGCTGAAAGTTACTGACAGAAGATTGCGAGGAATACTAATTTACATATCTGAAGCATGGGGGATTTGAATTTACCAAATGAAAAGCAATCCTTGTGATTAAAATTAATACAGCCATCTGCTGGCTGAATTATGTATGAATGTATGTATGGCATAACACAGACAAGCGTTTCAGCAACTTATTTCTACATTGAACGAGTTTTACTAAAACCGAGCTGAAAAACAACTTAAGGATTAAAGTAAAATAAATGACACCGTAACAGATTGAAGAAAAACTACTAATTCTCAATGACACCGTTCGGATAAAAGAAAAAACAGCAGTGCTACAGAAAACGATTCGGTGATATATATTAAGTTGAAAACTTTGAAGTAATAAAAAAAATAATAATCCTAACAAATGCAATAAGGTCCCATAGCACTACGTGCTTTGGACCCTTAATTGCAATGCTTCAGACAGATATGCCTAAACACTCATGACAAGTGGAAATATGCAAGAGAATGGTTAAATTAACAAAATTCTTTGAGCTGCCCCAGTCTAAACAGGGATTGAGTACTTATACTAAACCATTCTGACCCATATTTCCCTCAGCAAAAGTTTCTGCAAAACAAAGATAAGCCGCCTTAAACTTGTCCATCTCCAGACTCCTTATTACGAAGCTTTCATTTAAATGCAAATGCTAACTGGTAAACAGGCGAAAGACGCCTGTATAAAGCAGACCTTCCGTTTACTTGTACGTGACTTTTTGCCGCCTCGCGCCAACTCTTTGCCTAATACAGTAATGTGCCTTATTATGGAGGAGTACAACATATTTGGCCAACCCACGTGTTCCGTTTTGGAAGTGCTAATTTTTAGAGGGTAATGAAGAAAAACAAAATCGGAACGGGAAGTTCAGTCGAAATGTCTACGATACATCTGCAATGATGATTCAAAACCCTCAATTGAGCCTCAAAATTTAACGAGGGAAACGGGGGCAAAAAAAATGGATTAACCATAAATAACTGGGCCCTTCACATCACTGAAAGATTTTATCATTGTAAGATCCTACCTTTAGTTGCCTAGAGTCTGACTGTACAACAAATCTAAGGACACTTCAATACTGATATCAAATCATAACCAATAGTAATAGAACCTCAGGAAATCCTTGCATGTTAAAGGTTTCTGTATTATTCCCTACACCAGATATCTAGATCAGTAACATTTGAAGGAAAAACACAAACGCGATCTGATGAAGCGGGTTGAACATAATGGTGTACTTCTTAGGCTTGGAATGGTCTGCCCCACAGCCTATTTTTCCGTAAGCCCTGCTGTTGCGTGATGTTGCATAATTCAAGGTTTTTACAGAAAGACGTCTCGTATTATAGCAGAAATGCCCGGATTTGTATTCCGCTTACTCAGATGGCAAAGGTCTATTGCACATTTAATCTGTCGAACCGAGGAATTGTAGCAAAGACACCTACACCTGGGGAAGATTTATACATTTTTTTCTCCTCCAAGCAAAGACAAAATATTCCCAGAAAAGTGATAACTAGAATTATTTATATAATAAAAACAGCAGAAGTTTTCTGCAGGCCCTTGGTTAGCTAAAACAGCTCTGTGCCCAAGTGTAAGCAATGATTCCCTGTGACACTGCATTACCAAAGAACTGATTCATGCACAGACGTCCTTGGTTAGCAAATACCAAAAGGCTGGCCCTTCTTATGTCACTTTAGGCTGTTGCTTAAGGCCAGGGTACAAACCTGTTTATGTGGCAGATCTGTGCTTTAGAGTAATACTACGCACGCATCACCTGGCAACTTCCTACTGTACCGGGGATTCAACCTCAGAAAGACATCTCAACTGTTTATCCCTGGGAACAAAAACTGGCGGGATAAAATCGTAATTTCCACACACACACACACACACACACACACAACAGCACATTAAGCATTTTTCCATGTACTTCAGCTATTTTAAGAGAGAGGCCCACGAGTCTGCTGTTTTAGCAGGGCTACACTAGAATTTTTACATTGTCCTATAAGACTGTTCTATCCAAGCGTCCCGTCATATTTCATACATCCACTTTCAATAACTGCTTATCCAATAGAGGGACTGTGGTTAACCGCAAAGCCAACCCGAGGCAGCACAAGGAACACAAACACCCACTAGTGGCAACGTACAGACACTTTCAGGCCAGATGAGAGAGAGAATCCACATGAAGTACGCTTCGTATAAGGTTTCCCATTTAACCCCAAGCTGAAACGTATGGTGATGCTGCAGGAAATTCAGTAAGGAAATCAGTATCGTATAATGATTTAATCCATCCAGTTTCCACGACCCTTTATCCAAAGCAGACCTGCAGGAAGCACAGAGTACGAGGGATTGTACAAGGACAGAGAAACACAAGATGGGATGCTAGTTTGCCATGGAACACGCAAGCAAATGAAGGACAGTACAGACAAATCACTGCATTCCAAGCTGCATGTCTTTTGGACTGTGCAGGGAAGCCAGATCACTCATAGAAGAAATCCACATCAAAACAGGGAGAATGTTCAAACTACACGTCGCGTTCCACATCCCCGGAGAAGCGAGGTTTATAAACAGTGAGTTACCTCACACTGCCCGTCATTTTTCAGCGAAGCAGAAAATCTTGTTTGTGACAACAGCAGCATCAGGCAAAAACAGATCGGTCGTGTCAGGAAGCACGCTCAGCTGAAATCGGACAATCATTTGCATAGATGACAGGCATTTCGCTTCCATAAGTCATACATTTATAAAGAGCTCGCAAAACACCAAGCCATTATATCAACAATGTAGGGAGATGAATGGACTCGTTCAGTACAATAGAAGGAAAAAAAATACGCCACAACAATCTGAGCAACAGTGTTTTAGATTTCTATACCTGGTGAGACTACATGACACTTATCACTACTTTACTAGTTGTGTGTAATCGATAAGTATTAAAAGGAAAGAGTACTGCTGGAGAGCTAAATATCCTGAAATGCTGATGATTCACGTCAACTAGGTTTGTAAACAATAACGTGTAACAAAACGTACACTAATGGAAAGCATCTGTCTCATCGCACATCACACACCAAGATCTACTATGCATTCTGGTTACAACTTATGAAATCTTCACCATCTCCGATGTACGCATCCAATCAAGTAACCCATAGTGTTCAAACTCCCAGAAACACATGTATTTTTGTCACATCTGGGGTGTAGCTGAATCAACAAGTGACAGACATAAGCAGCGAGAACTCCGGGGGATTGCAAGGTGTCAACGGCGCCCCCTGGTGATTGCGATAAGCAGCAAGGATGGACACTCCAGCCTAGTTTCATATCGCATAATACAGCACCAAATGTAACAGTTCCCTTACTGCCCCATACAAGCGGTCAGGGAGAAGCCCAGTTCATTTTAATATAGCCTCCCATTGGTCAGCAGCGGTGTGTGTGAGTCACACAAACAGGAAGAGGTGGCAGGGGGAGGAAGCATCTTGAAAAGTATTGACAGTTTGACAAACCTTGACAAGACATTCATTAATACGCAACACATATTTTATCAAAGACGTTTAAGCTTTGGCATAAAAACTGCCATGTCGGAGAGACATGGAAACCGATCTGCTTTCGATTAACTTTTGATATACGATTGTTAATATACGATTACAGGGAATTACGTAAACGTGGTTAAGTTACACTGGATCTTAAGAAGAAGAATGCCCGCTAGTAATCTTCCATTAGCAGCACACAAACCACAATGCTATTTGTTAATGCGTCCCGACATGAAAAATAATGAGCCATGTGACTTTAAGAATGAGGTGTTATGAATGCCAGAGAGTCACTGAGCATGTGCTGCTGAGGGTGCGATTTGCCTAGGGGGGGCATCCCAAACATGCTGGTACCATGCACACACAGAGGCTCGGTGCTGGCTTACACACAAGGACCATACCTATGACCATGGCTCTTAGAGTCCCGCAACTTGCTAGGCGGAAAGGCTTGGTAGAAAGCGGCGCTGGGGTTCCTGCACAAACCAAGATTCAGAGCGTGAGACGCGGGACCCGTGAGAACCTTTGCAGAGGCGGCCGCGAACCGCGGCGGCCGGTCGGCTGACCGCTGCACTCCGGGGTCTCGGCAAAGGCCGCCATCCGTGAAAGGTCAGAACCGTACGTGGCCTTAAATCGCAACATAACTTTCTCCATGCTATGATCGTGAGAACATCACCATAAGCAGACAGTTATATGTCATGACACATTAAACAAAAGCCAAACAAAATGAGTGTCAACAGGAGGCAGACAAGAGCTCAGATGACTATTTTCACTAGTTTTCCAGATGGTGAATTTGCTTTTTATACAGCTGCCTTGTTAAATTTGTCCTTTCCAGTTTGCTCGTAGGATAGGTCAGATGTTTCGTTTGCTTACATCCACAACGTACACAACCTGAATCATCACACAACAAACCACTGCCACACTCCCTCATGGAATTCTGAGACAGAGTTTGGATTAATCCGAGACTTGACCTTCAGACAGAGAAGTCTTCATTTACCATTAAAACCTTAAAGATACTGATGCAGATACACTGACAGCTTATTACAGTTGGTTATCCAAGTATCCCTCTCCCACCCGGATATCCAGGACAAGGCCACATGGGGGGGCTAGGGGGGGCATCCCAGTCCCATGGGACGCAAGGCCGAGGAACACATTGGGCAAAAAAACAGTCAACAGTGCGCACGTGTGTATGCTTATAAACACACACCACCCAAAAACGCCTTCAAATCAACCTTCAGCTGACTTCAATTCTAACGAGCAACGGCGACCATAGTGGGATTACGGGCAAACAGCATTAAAAGACGCACAGGCTACATTTTACGTGGCCGATCCCGATTTTTTTGAAGCCTCACCTACCAATACCGATGCTGGCCAACCCCAGGTTTCTTACTTTAATAATACTCAGCAGACTAAACCTTTCTAAAAACACTCCTTTAATGAACTTGGCTTTCTGCAAGCAAAATATTTTAAATAACCCTTTCAAATAAAAAGGACTCCGCAGGAGTTTAATTTAACTGGATGTTCCGAATGCTACTGGGGTAGGTTCCTCCACTGGAGAGTTTTTTTTCCCCCCTCCTGTGAATTTAACGTCTTCGTCCCACACTTCAGGGAATGGAAGCGTGCACGGAGGTGTGGAAGATGCCACGACTGAGGATGCGCTCGCACATATACACGCGGCCAGCAGCGGCGCGACGACACACGAAAATCATGGTTGGGTATGTTTTCGGTACGGCAGGGGCAAAAGCAACAAAAATGGCTTTTTAAATAGTGGTTTACAAAGTATGACCGTTATTCTTAAATAAAAAAAACAAAGTCTCAATACTGCTGCAACCTACTAAGTAAAATGTACTTAATTCAAAATAAATAAAAAATATCCATCAAGATGGACATTTAGGAAATTAAGCGTACCCCACCTGTACTGTATTTATATTAGCAGTTTTCATCTTAATATTAGAACTGTGCAACACAAATACTCTCTCAAAAAATACAAAGTATTATAAAATAAAATATCCATGACGGTGCGGCGGCGGAAGGTCATCGGGTTGATCCCCGCTCGCCTTGACTATTCACGCATGCATAGGGGCGGATGAAACCACCACGCTTTCCAAACGTTGCTCGGGGGAAACACACACAGTTTCCTCATTTGCTGCGTGTGTTCAGTACATCTGCACACCTAACCGAAATACCCACAAAATACCCAAAACAGCCATGACAAACACTGGCTATTCAACCGATTCAATTAGTCGATATCAAATGAGAAGTAGCTGACATGGTAGCGATATCTACAGACAGCGCTGAGATATGCAGGCTGAAGATACTTTGTTTCACATCAGTCTTTTTTTTGTTGTAGTTTTGTTGCAACCTCTGAACAGAAGGGATTGTGTGATAGGCACTTGCTGGCTATTCCTGTCACTACAGTACAGTACTGGGCATTAATTGGAAGCCCACCTTAGCCACACCTATGTCTAAGTGACTCCTTGACAGCTAGTGTGTGTGATGTGCCATCTACCATACTTCTACATTGCTATGTCCAAAATGATCTGAGTAATACAAGTAAATGTAAATCAGAATGTAGTGCTATAGTGATTCCTATAATACCTCAGAAATGTGCACTGCACTGCAGAATTTCCAACCTGGTACGATAAAATATTGCCATATTGCCCATCGCTAACTTGGACCAAAAAGTGGTGTTAGTTGGCAAAATACTTGATCAGTTCCTAAAATCTGCCATATTTAGACTGAATGGCTGATTGCTGTCAGGGCAAAAATCGGATTTTTCAATGCCAGTCAAAAGTTTTTGCAGTGTGTTTTCTTACATTTGCATGCCATTCACTTAATATTTACTAAAAATACAAAGAATATTCTTTGCTAACAAATTTACAGTATGTTCACCGCGAATACCTTTATTAGAAAGAAAATCATGTGACATCTGTGATTCAAAGTAACCTCCTCTAGCAGTTATAATAGCAGAGAAAATGAGGTATTCGTTCTACAATGGACATTAAATGCTGCTTTGTTTCATGAGATAAAAACTAGTTAACTAGTGCATTTAAAGTTAAAGGACAGCCTAGAATGAGACGATACCATTGCCACATAACCAGTTAATAGGATGTCAGACACGCACTTTCATTTATTATTGTTCAGTCAACTTTCCAGTGCTTAAGAAATAAACTGAAAAGTGATAAAAATCTGCGTTATGCAAGAACTTTTGACTGGTAGTTTAACTGCGACATAAGTACACATACACAGATACACGTGGCAATTTATTGTTGCAACAATGCAATTGCTACATTTTTTGTGCATTTGCACTGCTATTACTGGAAATTACAGTGCACTTTACCAAGCATTTTAACTTTGATATGCTAATGTCATATCAGCATAGGGTGCACATAAAATAAGAATGGTAAGGTGAATGCATACAGTACTTGCGTAAGTTACGCGCATTGCTGTAACTGTATACATAACATTAATAGACACAAAAAGCCTGATCAAGCTTCGTAAACTTATTTTCCGAGTAGTACCGCCTGATATCGAAGTTTCCTATTGCTATGAAACACTTGCTTAATGACAGACTAACATTATTGAGTAGTACTGCAGCCTTCTTCACTACACTGGATTTGTTTTTTAGAATCTTTTCATGCTCCAACACTTCATGTCTCGCCTTATGGTGACCAATCAAATGCGTTGTATTAAAATGCGTATAGTAGATCCTCCTCCAATGTTTGCAAAATGCATTTCTAATTCCCAACATCATTTTCGCCAACATTAAAATAATTCCGCAAGGTAGACATTTTTCTGTTTAGTGCATGGGTGTGCAGAGCAATAAGGGCGACCTTTTTAAAGGGAATTATCGGCAGTGGATATCGGCTGATTTTTTTAAGCGTCGGCCAAGAGCCGATTGTGGCTGCATTGTGCGATACTGAGAGCCGATAGAGTCACAGTGCATCTCTAATGGATACGATTTTTGCCTAAATCGAGCAGCCCTACTATGGGGCCTTCAGTGCTGAAATCTTGTTGCCAATTACAGAATTTACATTCGTATGTATCAATACATAAAGATATGCATACAGCTACAGCATAATTTTAAATAACAGATACCCCAATGATCTGTGAAATTGCATTATATACAATTAAACTAAAAATTGGATTTTTTTTCTCTTCGTGGGAGTAAAACCACCCAAAAATGGAACGATGCAAGGCAATGACGGAAAACCCAAACAGGAAAGGAGAACTGTAAGTAAGGACCACAGTGATTTCACAATTACAGTTCTAACCATGATACGTGATAACACTGCAGTTTCACCATGAAAATTGTTTCCGTTTAAGAGAAAAGTGGCAAGACAATACCAGAAATAAAATCCCCTCAAACCACTTACATTAAAAATCCCACAATAACAATCAAAAGGTGTTTCAATCTACAACAGTGGACACATGCCTAGCTAGTTAGAAACACACATTCCTGCCGAATGAGCATGTCGAAATTCATTGTAGTCAGGTTTATTCAATAAGACAAATTAAATTAAATCCCTTCAAGTTCTAAAGTTTTCATCGTGCGATTTTCTTATATAGCACCCTTCACAACACAGCTGGCCCAAACCACGTGGATGTAAACTAATATAATTGATGCGTAAAACTAAAAGCTGTGCAGAAAAAGCCAGACAACAGCAAAGGAAACAAAATCCTATGTAACCGTTTGGTTGGGGGAGGAAGTGTGCCCCTCAAGCCTTCCTACAAGTCAAACATGATTATAGTGTAGTTTCAGAAGTAGACATCATGAAGCAAAGAGTATTTTGCAGCAAATGATAACGGTCGCCAGATCGACACGTCAGCTGCTAGCTGCACGGCATCTGGGGCAGATGTTAATAGGCATCATTTTAAGGGAGATACAGGGCTTCCCGTCTGCAAGTCGGGACTTTACTTCACTTTTACATCTGTACATCGTACCCTTTGACTTAATTACGCTGTGGAGTCAGCTACCGATTCCCCAAGCATAGTCAAAATACCAAAACCCCTCGCACACTTGTAGAGGTGCTAGAACATTAATAGGTCGTTTCAACTCGCTTTAACTTGACAAATGCATATATCGTAGTCCAATAGCAGTAGTGGGGGGTGTGGAGGCTTCTTTTCTAGTTGCCATTACTCATGTCTGCACAGTGTACTTCCAAGCAGAGCCCATCCTATCACCACACCGCAAACCTCGTAGAGGTGGAACCTGCCACTGACTCACAGCAGCGAAGACAATTTTTATGGCCACCAATTAATGACAGTCAAAAGTTCAACTTCACTAAGGTATAAAAACTGAGATGAGTCTTTGTTCAATGAGTTTCATTAACATACGTTTCACAAATGGCGTACGCGCGAAAATCCTGGAACCATTTAGCAACAGCAACAAGGAAAAGACCATAAAACACACCTACTGACTAGATATTTTGTTATTTCTCGGAAGGATGATGAATTAATGAATTTATAATGTACGCAAAAAAAAACTTGAACAATCTTGAATAATCCCAAAATTGGATCTGAAATTTCATATCCAATAAAAACACCAGGTCTACACATTGCAAGCCCGGATAACCATTTTCATCAAGAGTGTCCAGCAGAGAAACAAAGCCCTTGTTTAAGAACAAGAAAACATGTTCACGTCGCTATTATATGCATACATAATCCCACTGTACGTTAAAGCTATACCAGGAGATCAACCAGCCAAAAAGACAACTTTGTAATGTTCGCATTCATTATCGGTCGGAAGGTTCCAATCAAGCACAGCGATAAACATGGCTGTAGAAACATCGGGCAGAGAACAGGTCAGCAGCGATCAAGAGCCCGATCGACAGGCAGCTTCCGCCAGGAGGGCGTTGTACAATTGGGTCCATTCAGGCAGCTCTTGGAACTCAGCCCTGGAAGTTTATATGGGTCAGCTATCTGTGGAAAAATGATCTGCTCTTGTCTCATCTCCAAGGTCCTGGAAACTCCCTTCTGGACACGTGGTTCAAGAGCTTTCAAACAACCACACAAGCCCTGGAACTCCGAAGGAAAAATGTGTAACGAATCCTACACTTAAAATCACGGAGGAGTGGAAACCAAAAGTACCATTTTCCTGATGGTAAATTCTCACATCCACACATATTTCCATGCAAAATCATACAATGCAAATCATACATTGAACAGATTGTGGTGATTTTCGTGAATTTACTCAGATACACTACATTAGCTCTCCATCTCAAAAATACTGCCATGCCAGGCAGCAGCACTACTGTGGCAAGGCTCTTGCCCATTTCTATTTCAAGTAATTATAACTGTGACTCAAATTTTAAATGAAGTCGCTGTCTCTGCACTTGTACACCTGTGACTTTTGATTACAAGTGTCCATGTGGTTCTCGCTTACCCCCATGCATGTATGATGCAGAATCCTGCAGTGTCACCCGATGTAAAAACAGCATTGACCCTAATCTTACATAATTCTTCAGTAACCACTATCAGTGGTAATGCCCCCCCCCCCCAAAAAAGAAAAGATAAAAAACACTCAATAAGGCACTTTTCACATGTTACTTTGGGACCACTCACCCCATTAACACCCATATAAAATTAGTTCTCATAATGCATCTAATGAGCCTTAATGAATCTTAATAAATTTATTCCTGTTTCTAGATGTTTGCATACGGAAAGACTTTTACTACCAAAACTTCACAAAATAAAGGCTTCAGTGCCAGAACAACATGAAAAACCGCCCTACAGGACTTCATCTGGAGCTTATCAGCTCACAGAACACTGGGGAAGGCCTGCTGTCTGATACCTGATAGGGCAAGTAGGAAAGGGCTCGCTAATCAAGCGAGAAAGGTGTCCACACAAGACACTGACAGATGCCTCTAGTCAAAAATGGCAACATGCAAACTGCACAGTCACACATAACGCGACAGGACCTTTGTCTCTTCTCTTTCACTTTTTGGAAGGCAGTTAAGCTTACAGGAAGCAGTTTACTGCTTGTAACTCAGGAAAGTCCACCTTTACTACAAGCCCAAGAAGAGTCCCCCCCCAAGGAAAGTTGTAAATTCCACTCATAAAAACTTTCAGAATACAGAAAACCATCCACAACACTCAGCATGAGAATGTTTTTGGTGAGACCGTTAACTTTCACAGCACAGCACTACAGTGCTTTTACTAGCTTGCAGGAATCCCGTACTTCGATCATTACTTGCAACGTGTTACAGCTAATGATTCAGTATTTTAATTAAATGCAGATCATAATGCTTTACATATTATATGGATTAAAACTTGTTCAAAACACCTCTGTGGTAATAATAGAAATTGTCCTGATACAAGAGAACGCCTTGTGACCAAAATGGTCAGAGATTCTGCATGGCATTTTACAGCTGCTACACCCAGCTGCTAACTTATATTCATGCACATGCATGGTGGTATCAAACATTTTTGATAACACATATCACAGAATAAGTTATTCCATTTTCACTCAGTCTACAAATGGAGTCACAGCCAAGAACCAGAGCCAGCTGGGTTAGAAGGGCACGTATCGCAAACGTATCAATACCGTTCGGGAGCTGAAGTCATGACCGGAAAGCATGCCTCTCCACAGCATGCAGAGAGCAGCAGCTACCCTCATGCAAATCAACAAGTCCAACAAACATCTGGAAAAAGTGAACACATCCCCCCCACACACACATACATACATACACCCCTATCATCATAAATGTGTTAAGAGCTCTTGCTTCTCCTCTGCAGCACTCAGCAAGACGAAGACACAG
>JABFDZ020033077.1:6156-17636 GCA_019775955.2 Pollimyrus isidori
GGAGTATGGTGTATGTGGAGAGGACGGGACAGTCCAGTAAAGGGACAGGAGGAGTATGGTGTATGTGGAGAGGACGGCACAGTCCTGTAAAGGGACAGGAGGTGTATGGTGTATGTGGAGAGGACGGCACAGTCCTGGAAAGGGACAGGAGGAGTATAGTGTATGTGAAGAGGATGGGACAGTCCTGTAAAAGGACAGGAGAAGTATGGTGTATGTGGAGAGGACAGGACAGTCCTCTAAAGGGACAGGAGGAGTATTGGGCATGTGGAGAGGACAGGACAGTCCTTTAAAGGGACAGGAGGAGTATGGGGTATGTGGAGAGGACAGGACAGTCCTCTAAAGGGACAGGAGGAGTATGGGGTATGTGGATGCATACACTCTCCCCCAGCCTCTGTTCTCACGCCTGGAATTTGCTTTTTGCTTCTGGAAGCAGCTAGAGAAGGAGAAAGCCATCTCCATGGAAACTAGAGGCGGGGCTAGCACTAGCTCATGAATCGGAAAGTTACTGCCACGTTTTAATAGCTGCTCCCGCTGTTCGTCCTGCCCTCACCTCACCCCGCCAATTTCTGCCATATTCATTACCAGAATCTGAACTAATATTGGCTGCTCCAGTAAACCCAAATATTAAACCCCTGTACTGTATTTACCCCACAAGTGGTGCCCTGGGGCGCTGCCACCAAACCCATATTTGATGTGCATCACAGGACTGTTTGTACATAATCCTTTGGCACCAGTTGGTACCTGTCATGAACAGACCTTAGGGCTCATCTGCATCTTAGGGCCAAAACATAATTAAAGAACTAATTAATCTAATGACGAGGACTAAATCCACAGAAGAGCATTCCACCATCCTGTCAGGTGATAAAAGCATGCGGAACGTGTTTCTGTTCTCGTGTTCTATTGGCAGGCTCTTGATACCAGGCAACCATAACCATGATGGAATTATTGTTGCGAAAGGTCTTACATGTGTGAATGTTTATAATTACAGACATTTCGCCCCATTGGACACCAGTGTTAGTCTGGGGAGCTTTTTCAATAAATCACAGGCAAATAAACAGCAATGTTGTGGCTGCTGCCTCCCTCTTTCATATTCTGTGAGTCATTTTGCCCCAGGCTGTGATGGAGGACCTCCAATCCACGCCTTTCGCTTTCTTCCTAATTTTAACCCAAACTAGTCGTCTCTGGGTCTTGCAGAGAGGGAAGGCAATGGCGAGAAATGGCTCCCTAGGGCAAGATTTCAGAACGACTGGGATGGATGAGGAAGGCGGCATGAGCAGCTGGGTAGAGGCAGACTTAGTAATAACAGGCAAACGCCACCTCTCTCAATCAGCAATAAGCCTTCAAAAGGGCAGACTGTAAACAGTGCAGTGCACTAATATCCCACAAATGGCCTCCACAGAGCAGGCTGAGCCACCATGGCTCCACTGCAGAGCGTTCACAAGCTGCCCGCAAAAGGCTCTCAGCCCTGGGGCTCTGTGCATTATATCTATATTGTTATGTAGAGAAAGATCTTTTCAAATGTTTATGGTGGGTATCCCAGGTTATAACTGCTGAGCCCAGCTAGCACAATGGAAGGACCTGTGCCTGGTGACGAGCAGGATGCCTCCGCAAAGGAGGAAGGCGCAGAGCTTGGGGCAAGAACCGAAGCCCCCTGCCCTAAAGACGCAAGGGGGCTTCAAGCAAAATGTTTTCTTCTGTACAAATGTTAAGAAGCATGGATTGAATCACATAGCATCAGTTTGCTGTTTTCATGAAGTGAAGCTTTGGATGGGTGATCAGTCGTCATGGTAACGTGGGCGCTTAGCTGGTGGTGAGCTTACAATGGTCTGCAGTCACCATCCTGATAACATACTGTTCCATGGCTATCGCCTGCAGTATTGCCGTGGTAGTACTTCTTCCCAAAGAACTACAGTCTGGCAGTACTACTTTCCAAACAAGTACTCTCTGGCAGTACTTCTTTTCAAACAAGAACTGTCTGGCAATACTTCTTCCCAAACAAGTACAGTACTGTCTGGCAGTACTACATTTTTTGCAGACTATATGGCATTTATTTCATTTTGAAGACTTGAGTAGTGAGGAATGTAGTAGCCTCTGTTGTTAAATTACTTTAATTTGATGTCCACCTTGGTCTGGTTTTATTGTGGAAAGCAGTATCAGACATGCTGCCTTCATAAAAAGGTAACAGCTGTTGGCCAGTTTTAGAAGAACCGGTGTGGTTTAGTAAAACTTTTCTCTTTGGAAAGTGAAGATGCATGCAAGCACATGTGGGTCTTGCTCATGTGGTAGTCTTGGACAGCCACATGATCAGTCACATAATTGTTGCAAAGCTGTTGCAAGTGTTGCAGGTGTTGTTAGATTTTGAATCAGTATGGATTGTGCACCCATGTACCTGCCCATCAGCCTTCTCATCAGCTCAGTAAACACGGTGAATGCAGTCTCATTTGCTCTATTTTTAAATCAATGGAATATTTTTTATATTCCTGCTGAGGTATGTATTTTGTCCATTTGTCAGCACAAAAGACTGTTGTCATCAAAGTACTGTTTGAAATTTACTTCCAAACATTTTGCGAGCGCTATAAACAGTACTATAAACAAAGGTTTGTAAGCTACTAAATAATTTTTATGTAAATACAACCACATGCTGACATTGTAGGTGGGTTAGATGGTCTGCGGACAATGTTTGGACAATATCAAATATTAAATATTAATTAATCTCCAGGCTACGGTATTGCATATACAGCAGTTACCAGAAAGAAGCCAAATGTTACATGAAAATGGAACAGGAGGTGATTTAGTTCCTGATCCAGGCTGGTCTGTTTAGACATCATGCATAAGCAATTTGCTGTCCACCGTGGTCTGATTTTATTGAGGAGATGCCGCCTTCACAATACGCATGACTTCTTGGAACGTCGGTTCGGTTTGCAAGTGAAGCCACGTGAGCCATGATGGTGGCTTGACATAAATGGATGAGCTTTGAGGTCCTTCTGAAACCCAGTTTAATCTCACCAGCCTCAGGAGAGTGATTAGCGTCCTTCAGATGTTCCTCTCCCATCCATGTCAGCTGATTTCATTGTGCAATTTAAATTGCAGATAAGCCCCAACAGTGGATAACAAAAGCATTACACATCAATATTTACAGCTGTCTCCTTAGGGCAACATCTGAAAACAACGATTTTAAATCAAATCAAGCAGCGTATCCAGCCCCAAGAAACGACTCTGCGTACAACTGACCTCCAATTTCAAACTGGCACAGTCCCCAGTGGGACATCCAATCCGCATTTTTTTTTCTTTCTGTCCAGTTTCAGTGGACTGGAAATGCGACCCTCAGGCATCGCTGTGTTACCTGAAGCACAGAAACTACTGATTTTTAAAGGTGACTTCAAAAACTGCAGCCCCCCCCCCCCCCAGCCAAATGCTATTGCAGCAGTCACGGCAAAAACGAGATTCCTGTCCAAAGACCGATAACCCAGTTTCGCCCTGCTGCCGTCCACATGTCCTTTCTGCAGTTCAGTGTTATGACACTTATCCACTAAAATTTTGAGCAATCCCAGTGCTTTCAGTACCCAGCCTATGTTCACAGATAATGTCTCTAGATCTCATTCTTTTCAGCTCTTTCTCAACAATTTCAGCAATAACCCCATATAAAGATAGAATCAGGCCAGGTTGCCATTGGACCAGCAGTGCACCTTCATTCAGTCATTCATTCCTTATTCTGTTCTGCCTAAATTATATGTGAAAGCGAACATGATGTCCTGGCTCATTACTTCTGTTTAAATGACTCCCAACCCATTGATTTTGTTAGAGAACAGACATTTCATGTCAAAATATCCCAAAAACCTGAAGCAAAAATGCATCCCATTATTGTGAAACATGGAGGACGTAACGTCTGTATTTGGGCTCAGCATTGAGTCGGCTGTGGGTGCAACTACAAAAAAAAGCAAAGTGCACTTAAGCCTGGAGCACTCATCTGCCTTCCCAGCAGGGCGGCGATAGCAGGGCCATACTGCATACACCAAACCACTCAATTATCTCCAATGGCAGAATCAATTTTTGAAATGTGACATTATCAGAGATAGGGAAAGCGACACACTGCTGCATAACGCAGGAAGTGTTTATCAGGACGTTGAGGCGTGCAGGGAAGAAATAATGACTTTCCTATGAAGTCACATGTCCCCGGCTTGGGGGCCTCAGGTCCTGCAGCTCCAGTCTGCTTTTGCTAGAATTTCCCATCATGCTCCCTGCTAGCTGGCTGAGGCGCGACTGCTCCACAGTGCTCGCACTTGTAGGATTTTCCCTCCTCTTCCTTTTTATGCCATCCATCCATTTTCCTTACACACTTGTTCTGTGCAGAGTTGCAAGGTCTGGAGCCATAATATAATTTTTATTCAGCTTATTTAAGCCTTTAGTTTACACAAGTGAAACGTATTGGCTCTAATGAAGATCACTAATGAGGACACTAACGAGAAATACTGATCATCTTGCAATTGGCTGTGAATCAGTAAACTGTCACATTTTCTGGATAAAAAACACATACGCTGTCAATCTGAAGGACAGCTTATAAAAATGGGCATTCCACAATATTTCCATGGTTAACCAAAATTCAGTGATGGATGCCTAACACTGCCTGTACCTCAAAAAACAGCGTGGCAGCGGTGACATCATGTAGTGAGGTCACCAGTCAGCAGTGAGTCCTGCCTACTATGAGCAGTGAGGCTTGCCTGTCAGCAATGAGGTCTGCCTGTCAACAGTGAGGCCTGGCTATGAGAAGCAAGGCCTGACTATCAGCAGTAAGGCCTCCCTATGAGAAGTGAGGCCTGCTTGTCAACAGTGAGACCTCCTTTGTCAGCAGTGAGGCCTGGCTATGAGCAGTGAGACCTCCTTTGTCAGCAGTGAGGCCTGCCTATGGGCAGTGAGACCTGCCTGTCAGCAGTGAGGCCTACCTATGAGCAGTGAGACCTGCCTGTCAGCAGTGAGGCCTGCCTATGAGCAGTGAGACCTGCCTGTCAGCAGTGAGGCCTGCCTATGAGCAGTGAGACCTACCTGTCAGCAGTGAGGCCTGCCTATGAGAAGTGAGGCATCCTGTTGGCAGTGAGGCCATCAGTCATATTGTGTTATATGTTACTGTGCTGGTAAACCAGTGATGTTGTGTTACCCTGTTAACTGTGGAAGTTATGTGGAGCTATGACTAAATATGAGCCACAAAGAAAGGCGTTCCCTGAACTCCAAGTTTTTCTGCATGACAGACAAATATTGACCTGACTGAACATATTAGTAGCGTAAATGAATAAACGCCTGCTTTCCCCCGAAGTTTAATTAAAAGTGATATTTCTTAGAAAATGCATCACTGGGGAATGATAGTGGCCCTCATTAGCTATCAAGAACCTGCCTTTTATTTCTTGTGCCAGTAAGTTGGCAGGGGTCAGTTGCCCCTTGTGGCAGCTTAAAATAGTACTTCCCAAACTGGTCCTTGGGGGCCCACTGAAGCTGGAGCTGGGAAAGAGCAAAAGCCTGGACCATCTCCGGGTCTCCAACGAACGGATTGGGAAAGACTACCCTAAAGAATATCAACAGAGGCTCAATCAGTCCATTTTAAGAAAAAAAAAACACTTAAAATGCAATTTTACGTTGAAAGTGGCTGCTGAAGCTGTTATCTATAAACTGAGATTAAAATGGTAATAAAAAGTGGGGTGGGGTTAGAAACAGGTTTATATATTGTGGCGTAGGGTGGACCAATTGGCATCGCAGGAGCAGAGAGAGACATGGAGACTTGCTTACCGGGAAAAGCACTACAACAGGCACCCAGTGAGCACTGAACCAACTACACAGATGGGAAACATAAGGTTGTGAGACGCTGAACTGCAAGATGCACATGGTGGGAGAATTACACAAACTAAATACATGCAAGGATGGGACCGGTTGCACACAAGACTGCTGGGACATGCGGGGCATTCAGGGCATGCTGGGACATTCGGGGCATGCTGTCAAATGTGGGGGATTTGGGGCATGCTGGGACGTGGGGCATTCAGGGCATGCTGGGACATGCGGTGCTACAATATATTTCTATGAAAAAAAGAGCTCACTATGAAAAATTCCAATTTAATTACGGTTAATTACATGAAATAATTTTGGAAATTAAAAAATCCACAAGCAGTTAGAAGATAATGGATGGATTGGTAGATGGATAAAAAATCAAAGTTTTACTTGATACCAAAATCCAGGGCGTAGACAACAAAAAGCAGCACATAATAAAGGATTTTGCTCTTTGAAGTAACTAATGAGTTATTAAGTTAAATGCTAATTAGCAAGGTGTGTCACATATTAAATTAATTCTGAGAATCGGCGCTTTGATATGGGAGTTTTCACAGCACTGTGAGGCAGCTAATGGAAATGCAGAGGAGCCTGAGAGCCAGTGCTGGATGCTACACACCCTGAAATCACAGCCTCGGGCATCACAGGAATGTATCAGCACCTATGTGGCAGCTGAAACAAAAAAAGGTTGTGAGCTTCACAAAACTGGGACTAACATCAGGGTTGCCATTTGAAAACAGCTCGTGTCCAACGCGCACACCCACGTCTGGTGCAAGGAGTGAAACAAGTGGACCCCTGAGCAACTGATGAGTCACCTTTTCCTGTTTATGCACGGGCTTGTGTCAGGAGAGACAAGGGGATGCCGTCAGCCCACCATGTTGGCAACTGACAGACATGGTGGGAGATTCAGGGTGTTATGGGCGGCCATCTTGTGGGAGTCCAATGACGCCATTTTACAAAACACTCTTCTCTCATGATGTTCCCATATTCCAGGGTGATTATGATCCCTTTACCCTGTCAAACACATCCAGAAGTTTCCTCAACACAAAGCTGTCAGATGCCTTCTCTGATATCCCTAGTCACCTGATCTAAACATCACTGACCCTTCTGGAGCACAGAGCTTGGAGTAGACTTCTTCTTGCAGAATGGTCGACTGCCCACAACAGGAAGTTGCGATGTGTGACAGTGTTCCCTGAAGGCCGGAAGCTGTGCTCGCAGTGGGAAGCAGTTCAACTCCTTATTATGCTGGTTACTATCATACTTTTTGTTGTTTCCTTCAGTTTGTCCAGCCTTAAATTAATTATTAAGGTCTTCACTCCCGGCACTGCATTGCTGTGTCTGTGTGAGCCGGCATGAATAATACAGGCCTCTGTAAGCCCAGAGCAGCTTCCCTGCCATATTTGTTTCTAAATTAAGTTGAAAGAGGACCCTGGACATTATTGCATGGAGGTACATCTCATTTATTTAGTATTTCCAGCCCCCCTTTGTTCTGTATTCCCCTTTCAACCTACCATGTAGCAGCACTGATCTTTGCCTTTGAGTAACGCCATTGGCCGGACTGGTTATGCTGCAGACAAATGGGGATGTGGCCTTACAGGAAATCCAGCACATAGGATCAGCGTTGCTGTTTGAATGAGCTGGGTAGGGGGGGGGGCAGAGGATGTAAGACCTCCCAGCTAGTGATTAGGTGCCTCTGGAGGGGAGTACCATGGATTTGGAAGAAGTTCATTCATGAAGATCACTTCCCAATTACCAGCCCACCATCCTTGTTACATACCTTGAAATGTTAAGGTTATACCTTTATGTAAAAAAAAAAAGATTCGCTCCTACCTCACCTGACAGCAAATAACAAAGGCTGTGTAACATTGAACTCCTGTGATTAGCCTTGTCCAAACCAGTGTGGCTCTTATAAAATTCAAAGTGGTACGAAACCATAATCTTGGCTGAAATATTTATAGGCAATTGTACTGGGAGGGGAGAGTTGGCAGAGAGGAAGGGGGATTTCTGATGTTATACATGAAAGTAATTAAAGTGAAGCTGAAGATTGATGATAGACACAGTGTCAGTGCATCTGTCATTAGAGCGCAGCTATCGCAAAAGGATCGGCGAAATAAATCTTTGTGGCTCTCTGAGTGATGGGTGCATTCTTAATCCCCAGAGTTAAATCACTTCACTGTGAGGTCAAACCTTTAAAGTCATGCATCTTCTGCATGCGACTGTTTCTGGCCACCTTTGGTGGTGAGACCTCAAATGATCTCCTGTTCTAGTCGTCCCACACTGGTGACCTGGTCATCCTTTATCCTGAAGCCACTGTGCTGAGAGTTTGGAGGCTTGTAAAGCCATGGCGGATTTTAACTGGTTGGTCAGGTGCCACCCTATTGGGGGAAATAGTGTAGTGTTACGTCTGTGTGTGCGTGTGTGGGTTTGTGTGTCCCGTCATCCTTCTCTCCAGATCCCATTCCGTCCAACCCCGGATTCCCGTTCCGCATTTTTCATCTCCCCACAAATCGCCGTGCCAAAACTGGATGGACTGGTTATCTCGCCTCGTTCCCGTTTCCCGCCTCTCCAGCCCCGGATCAATAAAAGACGCCTGCACACCCCATCTCGCCAGCTTTTGCTCGTGATTAGTGTTTCCTTGCTTTTGATTATTGTATTTTTGCTTGACTTACTGTTACGACCCGTTTTCGGCTTTAGACTAACGTTTTTTGGTTTTTGATTTGGATTTGGTTACTCGGTTTAGACTTGATTACCCGTGTTTTGGCTATTGCCTGATTACTGACAATTCTTACGATTTCGATTTGATTGCCTGCATTGTTCTGTACTTTTGTCTGTGTAAGGGGTTGTAGGGAGTGACTGCCATTTGCTTTCTGCATGCACAGCGTTTTATGTCTCTGTTTTGTGATAGTTAGGGTTAGGATAGCGTCTGTCTTTTTGTTTCACTTTTCTTTCGGGTTCGGGAAGAGCGTTTGTACGTGGATAGTTAGTCACTTGGTTTTGTTTATTGTGATGGCCTGTGTCACTCCTGAAGCTCTCCCCCCCCTTGTCCTCAATACACATTATATACAGTGGTGATATCAACGCCTTGTGTGGTAACTCTCCTTCCTCCCCCCCCCTTTCCTCTGCCTCCCGTCCTTGTCCCCGTCCTTTATCGCTGTTTACGCCCCGTCCCTAGGCCGGGACGTAACACAATTGGGGGCTTGTACGTAACTTAGCGTGCTGCTCTGCACTCAGAAATCAGTTCTCCACAATCCACACAGGTATTGTTTGATGTAGATGAAGTACTGTAAGTCAAGATAAATCCATTGTTCCGTTACTCCAAACAAGTTGTTAGATGCCCTAACATATGCCTGCCAACCCTTTTCTCCATCAAATGCTGAGATGTCTCGTCACTGAGAAGGGCTCCTCCCATACCTTCTGCTATCACCAAAGTGATGTAATGCTTCACTTTGTTGAGGAGCACCCAACCTTATGCAGATGTCAGATCGTCCCTTGCCTGTGAGTATATCCCCGTGTGTTTACTGCAGGTTTATAGGATGGGGCTCGTCTGTCTCTCTGGCTTCTCTGCATGCACTTTATCAGATCCTGCCTGAAAGAAGCAGTAGGTCAGGTGACGATTAGGAGACACCCAGCACAGCTGGGTGAGGCAGGACTGGTACATGGCACCCTAACACGCTAACATGTGTTTCCAGAATACATCCTTATTCCTAAACTTCAGGACTCTAAAAATACTATGTATGTATTACTGCTCTTAACTCTTTAATCTAAGGAATTTTATAAATCCTCTATCTGGCAGGAATAATTTGCAGGTACCTGTGACTGACAGTCCAGTTTTAGACTGCACTGTAGGACAGAATATAAATGCTGGCCTTTGCAGCTGCAGCAGAGAGTTCCTCTTGACTGCCTGGATCCCTACCCCAGCTCCACACAGAGCCGGGGATTTCCAGCTGCATTTGGATGTTGGCTGGGTGGTCTCTCTCTTCCCTTTCTTGTCTCCATTCCTTCCCAGGCAAATACTCCAGACTTATACTTCCTGCTCATGTTTCTGAGAGAAACTCTCAGCTGCATTCATATTCTCCAGCCCTGTCTGAGTGAAAAGGATTTGCTGATATAAGAAGCAGTACATGTCTTGGTCGGCTTGGCTGATGTCAAATTCAGAGACCCCTATCAAGTACTTCTGACTGCAGTAACTGGGTGTGCAGCCTACTCAGTCTTGTTCTGGTTTCTCAGGGTCTGCAAGATCATGGTCTCCTTAGCTACAGCTTCAATACGTTCCTGTAGTACTCCAGCATTTCAAGATGAAGGTTTAGCTTTAATATTCACCTCACTTTTTTATTCCTCTCACAGATAAAATATTAAATACATCTCGTGTTTGATTAGTCTTGGCCTTAATTACTGCTAAGACTTTGTAATCCAGCACATAATCACTGAATTTCTTAACCTGAGCATGCATTGCAGTCTTTGCTAGCTGTGTCACAGGGGAGCCCATGAGTGAGGCACTCCAAGACCCTCTGAAATACTTCAAGACACTCCGAGACCCCCCTCATCGTTGGCTGGCCTTAACACTTGGGCAACCTCCCTTCTTCACAGTAGTGAATTTTATTCTGTCTCCAATCAGGACACTGAATTCCCAGGATTTTATTCCATCTCCAATCAGGAAACTGAATTTCTCAGATTTTATGCCGTCTCCAATCAGGGCACGTAAAATATCTCCCCTTTCAAGGTTCTCTGCACTGAGAGGTGTTTCATCATCCTCAGGGCTTTAGAGAGACTAAAATTCAGCCACAGTAATGGGGGGTGCTGTGGGGTGGGGTTGTGGGGTTCTTCATTGTAAGTCTGTACTCCACCTCAGCCCCTCCCTGAAGTCTAGTTACGGCACCTGTGATTGAGAGTGGAAATCCGTAGTTCAATCTGAATGAGGTTCCGCTTTCAGAGGCAAGATGTTTGGCGTGAAATTGCAGAGCGGGTCACAAATATAAATTTACAGGGTGATACCCAGAGGGGGCGCCTTGCCACATGGAAGTCTGAGAAGGGAGGGTGGTATTTTAACAGCTCATGAAACCCCTGGCAGGTTGGTGACGGATTCCAGGGTAAATCGCCAGTGTCACTTTTCGTATTGGAGAGAAAGCGTGGGCAATCGGCGACCTTCTGCTGGCGAAGAGCTGGGGAGGGAAATGGAGACTGCCACTTTACAGTGTGACATCGATACCTTCCGCCTACGCTCACGTGAGGACGTGAAACTAATACAAATGTAGCAATGGCACCATTCCCATATTATGAGCCTCCCCCCCTCATTGCTTTAAAATGAGCTAAAATTCTAAAATGAGAGCACGTATCCTCATAATACATCTCAGGGCTAAGCGGAAAAGCCTCTCGCGGCATGAAGCCCGAACATTCTTTGCTCGGGTAGCCCAGGAACCGGACGCAGCTGCTGGCTCTAGGGTGCGTTCGATTATTTCTTTCCACATCGGAACTCGAATGAAAACGTCACGAAAAGCATCACTTCCCGTCGGAAATATGCTACTTTTATGACGTTCATGACGGACAGAATTTTCTTGTCTGAGTTTCCCGTGACATAATTCCTTTTTTTTTTTTTTTTTCCCCTTTTCTCTTTTTTCCCTTTTTTTTTTTATATTCCCTCCACCACCCCCCCTCTGCGGAGGACTACTTTATTT
>JABFDZ020033427.1:0-17503 GCA_019775955.2 Pollimyrus isidori
AGAGTATTCAGCTGCTGGGTAGAAACAAAATCATGGTCTGGATTTGTAGCTTCTGGACCTGAAATGCCCAACACTAATAATGGAGCGTTGGATGGGTCAGTCAAAAACAGTGTCTCAGTTCAGTCCTCAGGGGCCCCCAGACACAGTCCACAGTTTTGCTCCCAACACACATGAACCAAGAAAATCAAGAAGACTGACTACCTGGTTTAGGTATGCTGATAGCTAGAGGGGAGCAACACTGCTGGCTTGTTTTCCGGGCTGCCCTGAGGAGGGGACTGAGTAGCGCTGGTCTAGATCGTAAACAAAGTAAAGACTGAATAATTCTAATGCCAAAAGTGTTCTGGATGGTTGTAGCCCAAAACCAGATAGATGATGATTTGATCGATTTAATGGCAGCAAATTCAACTGGGCACGTACGTGTACACGTGTACCCTGTGTCTGAACATTAGGTTTTGGAAAAATGTTTTTCAAATATATAGGATATATTGAATGGCGGTTAGCCTAGATGTTCGATTAATTCTCCGCGTGGAAGAATGTTCAGCGTAATTCTCAGCGATGAAGGCTGGTGCTGAAACATGGGTGTGCCTGTATTTATCGACAGCCGGGCAGTAGTGTGTAAGTTATCTATTAACGAGCTATTAGTTTAATGGTGTAGGCGGTGTGACAGTGACGCGCAGAACTCCATCGCGCCATTTTCCTGACGTGCCCTCGCCTGTTAACGAGTCAGGGTATTCCCTGACTGTGCTGTTCCATGGTGCGGGGGGTGAACTCCGCTCCGCTGAGGCCGGACTGTGACTGTGCAGCTCCGCAGCATGTGCTGCTGAGTCGATAGGAAGCCGCCTCTAATTAGAGGCTCGGGGGCCCAGCTGCTGGTGCTTTCTGTCTGCCCAGAAGTGACCTAGACCCCCCCCCAGGGCGTAGTTAAAAGCCTGCTTTTCCTGCCTGATGCTCACCGTGATCCTGCTGACACCTCTTCCCCCATCTACATCTACCCGCCCCCAACCCCCGCCGGGACGTGTCCGTCGCTGCGTCAGGCGCGTCCGTCGCTGCGTCAAGCCTGTCCGTCGTTGCGTCAGGCGCGTCCGTCGCTGCGTCAAGCGTGACCGGCTCCCTGTTACTCGCCCCGCACATCCCTCTGCTCTGCAGATCTGACCTGGCCTCCAGCCCCGCCGACCAGCCCCCAGCCCCACGTCACTGTTTCTCCGACGGCCGTGACGGGATCTTTCCCTCAGGCCTCTGTGACAGTTCGGAGGGGGGAGTGGCTTCAGACTCCTGACCCTAGATGGAAAAGACCATCTGCCTGCTTCTCTAAACACCGCACGATGGTGCTTCCCTCACCAAAAATAGTACTGTTCAGAAGATGTGCTCATTTCAGTAAACACCTGCCTAATGTATGTGGATGTAAATATGGATAAACGCCCTTTGGTGTACCTACACCGCCTCTACGCAACAGCTAAAACGAGGGCTGGCTGATCTGATCATTCAGCTTTTGGGTCTTGGACCTCCTTGCGTTCCCTTTTGTCCTTTGAGGTGTCTGTCCTGCCCCGATGCCTCTTTGGAGTGTAGTGTGAACCAGAAGAAAGTGTACTAAATGTGTGCATGTGGGTAGGATTGGAGCCAGAAGTGAATGGAAGTTTAGCGTCATGTGAAATTTCGCTGTGGCGTGGCCCCGTCTCACTCCTACGTTCCTAAGTTCTCTCGACGCTTAGAGCTCTCCTGGGGTGGCAGCTGAAAGCAGTCACAGTCACAGTCACATAAACCTTTTTTTTTTTTTGATACAACTTCCCTCTCTCAGCATCTGCTGCTCTCGCACTCCTGTTGAGATGCTAGCTGCCATTGCACTTGTGCTCTGCATGATGACAAAGTTGAATCTGATCTGAACTGCACGTTCATCGAATTAGGATTTTGGCTCCCACTTCCAGAGTCAAGTGAGTGGAAGAGCACATTGTAGCTCTTTTTCTTTTAAATATACATGGTATTGCTGCTGGTGCTTTGCTGTTTTCTGAATCTGCCATAGTACTGGAAATAGCCAAAATGTCCTCTTTCAGATCACGTCTAAATATAACAGTTCCCCTCAGTATTTCCTGTCTCTGAGCCGCTGTGATTCCTTTGCAAACTACCCCCCACCCCCCAGCTCCTTTCCGAATAATTTCTTACAAAAGAATCGCGTTCAGGGACTAAAATCGAATTCCTAATGCAGAGGGGACTCACAATTAATGCTTCGGCCATATATGGTCACATGTGCTGTTGGCCTCGTCCCCACAAAGCGCATTCATCTCTAACTTGCATAAACACCGAAAGACATCAGAGAGCTGCCTCTGCCGGGGGAAGGGTTAGGGAAAACATTCTGGAATTTCTAGGGAGTGCAAAGTGAATTCCGGCGTATGGCAGCATTTTCCTGTGTCAGCCCAAGGCCTCTGGAACTTACAGAACAGGCAAAATGCTAATGGAATCCACTCACTTCAGAGGGAAATGCCTAAAATATTTCACGCTCACTTCCAGTTCTTTCCCATCATAATCTCCGTTTTAATAAGGTAGTCTCTTCGGTAAGGCGATTTTGCGCTTGTAGAGGCGGAAATCGATGAATCAGTGATTACAGGCATTACCTGAGACTGGCCCTGACGCATGCCTCCTCTTGCAGGGGATGCATATGACGTTTGTGCCATTTGTCTAGATGAGTACGAGGAAGGAGACAAGCTACGCATCTTGCCCTGTTCTCACGGTGAGCACAACTGCAGTCGTATTCCTGACAAAAACAAACACTCCACTACCAATAAACCACACTTAATATTTCTTGTTGAATTAAGGACATTGGCACAATAGTCAAGGGTATTTCGAGGGGCGGAGATACCCTGGCATATTCAGGGGGCCCAGGACTCAAATGAAGCCTTTGATTATGTAAAATTATAAAAATATAAAATTGGCTGAGGAGCCCAGAATTTCTGCGTACGCCCCTGACCAGAGGTGGAAATTTCAGGTCCAGAAAGTAAAAATCCAGATCAGGATTTTGTTTCAACCAACCAGTGGATTATTCTGTGACTGTAGGTCTTTACGCTCAACTTGTTGGGTGAAACAAAATCCTGGTCTGGATTCGTATGCTCTGTCCTCGACTGTTATTTTTATTGACTGATCTTGTGCCTCGCCTGCGTGAACACTTCAGCTTACCACTGTAAGTGTGTGGACCCTTGGCTGACCAAGACGAAGAAGACGTGTCCGGTGTGCAAGCAGAAGGTGGCGCCGTCCCAGGGCGACTCGGAGTCCGACTCGGACGAGGGCGACAGCAGCCGCGAGGACGAGGCGTCGGAGAACACGCCCCTGCTGCGCTCGCTGGCCTCCACCAGCACCCAGTCCTTCGGCACCATGTCCGCCTCTCTCTCCTACCACGAGCGGGACCTGGAGTCGTCCGAGTACGAGGAGGACGACGACGACGAGGCGGACAGCAGCGGCGGCGAGGAGGTCACCGCGGAGACCGTGGTGGTGCAGCTGCAGCGGCCCCTGCATGGCCGGCCGGATCCCGCCGTCTGACCGCCGGCGACTTTAGCACCGTCACGTAGGATTCCGACATCCGTGCTAGTCAGTATTTTGTTTGCAAATCACCGTTTGTGCACATGGCAGCCCCGCTGGACGCAACAGCAAACGGAGGATCCAGTGTAGTAGTAAGAATTTCTGTAATTTGAAGTATATGGTTACCAAAGATGGTCATCTCTGTAGGAACCTGGAGAGAGTTTGCATTGCACATAACAGAGAAATATACTTTGGCCGTCTTGTACGAACTGCTTTTTATATGCTGTAAATTTGATGAGCTTTTATCTTCACTGTGAAAGGAAAGGCACGTAAGATTGTGTGCTTTAAAAGCATAGACCTTTCCTAACACCTGTCACGAACCATGAAGGATCACGATGTGTACATATAATGTATAGAATTATACGAGAGACGGAAGTAAAAAGCAACTTTTTCAAAGCGATCGATTAAACTTTGTAGCCTGTAGATGTGAAAGCCTCTGTATCAGAAGGTAGGGATGTTTTAGAGAAACGTGAAGAAAAAACTATTAACTCGAATAAAGTCTTAATGTACTATGCAGTGTTATTTTGTAAACTTCAATGTTTCTAATGTAAAGCAATTTTAAAAGTTGGCATTATGAGGATGCTTATGTAAATTTCTGTGTTGTACGACGTGAGAACAGATAGCCATTAATAGATCAATATTGTACTTTGACGCTGGCAAACGCTGCGGACCACTCGTGTCAGCCCAGCCAGTTAAGACACGCTGTGTTTCCATTAGAGCGTCCTTCCTTTCGGAAGAGGAAGGGGAGACGTCATGAAGTTCATGCCCACCACACTTTAAGTTATTTTTATTAGTGGGTCACCCTCTCGCCTCAAGATGTCACCGTCAGCAGGAACGTGCATCTGACATCTCCGCTTTGTATGTAGTTTTCCAACTGGAAAATCCTTGTCAACTTTTATATGAAAATTATGCATGTGTAATGTATTGGTACGCATAACTCCATTTGCATTAAAGTCACATTTTCACTCGACATCCTGTTCTTTAACTTCAGCCAAATAGGCAGTGATAAAAATACTACTGTACAATATATCTGTGTAACAAGTGGTCAGCTACTATGAAACAGACACACGAAGTTCTTTGCGTATGAAAATTAAATGCAATGATATGAAATGTATTTTGGGTGTCTTAAGATGTCCTGGTTAATACAGATTTAAAATGATCATTGATAAGTGGTTGGAATTGGTGTCTAATAATGACTGAACTGGATTGGATGACTGTATACAATAGCTTAGGTTTCCTTATGAAAATTCCATAAAAGCAATAACTGGAATCAAGGTATTATGCAACTACACTGTTGCAATAATATTTTAATTAGGCCTATTATCTTTTTTTTTTTCAACAGATGCTCATTATTACTGTAAGCCTACCTGTTCTCGGAGAACTTAAAACCCTGTGACGATTATCTATCCCCCACACAGACATTCCGAAGAAAGGCTAACAGTGGTATATGATTTTAACAGCTAAGCTTTTTCAACTGCCTGCGTTTTCCCCATATTGTAGAATGGACTTTATTTTATTTTCTGATTATTGTGGCAAGATGCTTAGCGTAGCTAATGGAGGACGATTTCACTGCTATCGTCTAAGTCTCGCTTCATTGAAATGATGCTTCCTTTGTTCACAGGATGAATCCAAAAGCCCTAACTGTTCTATAAAAGTAATTTGCTGCATTTGACTCACAGGTGCTTGAAATGTCTGCGTCGCAGTTAAGACACCAGCGGCTGAGCCTATCAAAACTTTTTACACTCAACGCTCTTAGAAAAATCCCAGTATGAACATTTGTGGTGTCAAACATTGAGACTTTTTATGCTGTATGAGATCTGCCACCCTTAAAAACAAACCATACCACACTATATGCAGGTACGATTCACGAGTGCTACGCGTGCAGCCAAAAAAGTCAGTACCCTATGTTTTGCCCGCATCAGTATGTAGTCGTACTCAGCTTGCCTTGCTGATGTAAGGTGTGGGCTTCTTTAAGGTGCCCATGTTCTCCGCTCAGGGTGCCAATACAGGATTCTTAAAAGCAGCGCCGAGTTCTGAACAGAAATCTTCAATGCCGCCAGAACCTGATTCCACGCACCTTAGTTCTGCTACATTCACCACGTCTCTCCCATTCCCCAGGTACAGTGTACAGTGTGCAGGGTGCAGTTCTAAGCTGGGCTAGTCTACCCACGGCCTGTACGAAACTGCACCACCCGCGGTTCCTCCCTTACTCCATCCCGGATAGTTTCATTTGGCACCCAGACTGGCCCACCAAGTAAATAAGGACTACTGGGAGGTAACCGTATCCACACACCAATCAAACAGGAATACCGTAATGCGCAGCGCGTTGAGTCAACTTGCTAGTTAAAATGCCAGATTTTTTTTCTTGTCTACAACTGCTTTTGGTGACTATCCACATTTTTATGAATATTCTGAAAAAGCTGAATTTGTATGAGTCATTTTAAGGAATGTCCCAAAAGACTGACATATAGTTTGCAGAACGATTTGTGTTACAACTGGCTTGTAACACTGTTTGATGTCAGAGTACAATGAGCATTTTAGGGAGGAAAAAATGCATTAAAACAATTTTACAGTGCTAACCCGCGGCTTTCACTCAACAAATCTGAAGTATTCTCTATGTATTTTTGAATTGATAAAACTAGAATTTTATTACACAAGAGAAACCAAGAAGTGAACAAGTCAGACAGAAAGCAATAAACAAGTGGTAAATTTAATGGAATTAAATGCTTAATGGAATACTACATTTGTTTTCTAACAATATTTGAGAAACACAATGTATTTCCCACTGAGCATTAGGATTTTTCTCTTCAAATACCAAGGTTGAGATTTTATGACTTTCAAAGCATCGTTTAAAAACACCCATGAAAACACTCAAGTACATCTTCATAAAAATTTTGGCTAGAATACGTTATAGTACATTTAATGCAGAATAGTTCAAATTTTCATAAACTCGAAAGTGCGAGACAAGGAATATGTACTGCTGACAAAATACGGGAGTAATTTTGGTGGGCAGATAAATGCATCCTTCTGCTGTTCAGTATATTCACATTTTTCTGGGAGGGAAAAAAAAAAAAAGACTTGCATATAAAATTTTTCATCTCACACCAATGTATTTATGTGTTTTATAGACCAGAGATGAGACTGCACCCATGAGTCTCCTTTTAATAGGGCAGGCACATAAGTCATGTCAGAGTATTCAAATACGTTTAAGGGATTTTCAAATTCATACGGACGTGGATGGTCTGGAGTGACTCAACTGCCTCTCATGCACAGACATAGCTACATGTTAATGGAGCATGAAATGACAACTTTATTTGGTGACAATTGTGACTTCCACTGCCCTCAGAGGGAGTGCCTTCTGTCTTTTGTCTCATAATACAGGACAATTATATTTTATAGCGTGCCTTTCTGAAAATCACACTCAGATCATGCATGATACACAGAGTGTGTAACGTAGCTGTAGTTCTTTGCTTAGATCAACACCCAACGATTCCCATAGCCCTGACATCTAACGGCGGTGGAGTCTATCCCAACTTTGGATGAGATGACCCCAGCCCACCCCACACACAATTTTAGAGACACTGATTAGCTTAACACTGAAAGTCCCACAGGACATGGGAAGAACATGCATACTACACAGAGCAGAGGCTGCTTTTAGACCCCCAACCCTTTAGGTCAGGGTTCTTCAACTCTGGACCTCGATTCCAAATCCAGGCTCTCTTTTCAGTTCTCCCAGGTAGTTGTTCAATAATTACTGATTCTAATTGATCAGAGGCTTCACACCTGACTGGTAAAGGAAGGCTGGAAAACCAGTAGTGCTCGGACCTGGAGTTGAAGAACCCTGCTTTAGGTGTTGGGCAAGTACAGCCTGTATCCCTCAGCTGTCTTACCTCAAACATTTGCCATTTCCGCCACTGAGGAACGATCACAGAGGTAGGAAATCAAAACACATCTGCAATTCATCTGGTTGGAATAAATTTATTTGATCTGTGTGTAAACAAGGGTCATATGTCCCCCCCCCCTCAATTTTATGGCATTTCTTATGCATATTAAATCTGATGTTCTACCGTATCCCAAATAAGAAAAAAAGTTTAGGGAAAGAACATAAAAAAATCAGCAAGATTAGATGTAATTGGTACATACTCAACAAGGCCTTAAGAGCTCTTAGTGTGAGCTCAAAATGTTAAGTGCCATCTGATCTTATCTTTTTGGGCATAGGTTAAAATGCAGTCCAAAACAGTAACAGACAGTCTCTAAATTATGGCACGGGTGCACAGAATTTGTATAAATTTCCACAAAACAGCAAGGCTCTTTTCCAACCAACACCATTTCCCTGCAAGTGAATTCCTTGTCTTTTTCTTTTTACACATTGGGCATGTTTAGTACCATGCTTTGACAGACATTTTAGTATCACAGATGAATAGAGCACAGAGCAATTTATTCCACAGTTCTCTCCACAGCAAGGGATTACAAGGTCAGATGCAATCGTTAACAAAAAAAAAAAAAAACCCGAAAAACAGTTGACAGAGAGGAGACTGCCGGTCCACCAAACTAACGCTAAGTTCAGCAGCAAACATTACTGTCATTTCAATATCAGTTATTGTTTTGGAGCTAGCCAACAAACAGCAGTCTTCCTTTTCAATGCTTAATGCCTTTGGGCAATTGTTAACTCCCAAGTTGCAGCTAAAATTGGTCCTATGAAAAATGTTTAAATGGGATTCACTCCAGACAGTCATGTTGGGATATCTAGTGTCTAAAATGGCAGCCTTTTTTCTTTATTTAAAAAAAAAAAAAATGTACAGGAGCTTGCGAAATTTACCTGCCTCTGCTAATGTAACAGTGGAATGTCCAGGGAGATCATATACTTAGAGATATGGGAAAGAGGTTATTAGAGAAAAGTCTACCTGCAGCAACGATGACGCCGACGTGCTTTTAGATGCAGAATAGCACCAGAACTACATACAGGTAATAGCGAAAAAGAAAAATTGGTGCAGGATACGGCAAACTCAAATCAAATCAGAGCTTGCAAAACAAAATAAAAAAATAAAAGTATTGGATAGCTTACATTAGGGGCAAGCCACAACGTGATGGAGTGCCAAGAATATAGTGTTCAAAATGGGAAGAAATTCTAAGGTAATAATGGAAAGATACTTAAGTTTTGGCAGGAGTTCAAAGGCTGGGGTTCAACAAATGAAAAACCGATAAAGGTAGGACAGTGTTTCCCAACCTGGCCCCCGGAAACCCCTACATGGGGGCTGTCCAATCCTCAAACAGAGAGCTGGCATCCTGCAGAGCTTGGGTACAGCCATAGTTTAGCACACCTGATACAGATAATCAGGCACTTCAGTTATATCTCAGTATGAGAACCAGCTTAACTTCAACATCGCTGACTCCAATACCGAGATACAACTGAAGGCCGTGATTATCCGTATCAGGTGCGTTGAATTAGGGCTGCACCTAAGCTCTGCAGGGCAGCAGCTCTCTGGGGGAGGATCTGACAGGCCCTGCCTTAGACAGTTCACCATCTAGCAGGGAGCAAAATCGTGAGCTGACTGGGGGCCCACGAGGACCGGCATGGGAAACACCGAGCTAGACGATATGCATGCAGTTTCCCCTCCCAGACATTCTCTAGAAAAGGAAGACGGTATGAGCTTCTAACCGCTCAAAGTGCTCAAAAGGCCATTGGTCAATCCAAGGCTACCACCAGGCACCTTCATGCAGACTCGTCAGTTAAGAATTCCTTCACTAGCTATTCACTAAGAGCCCTGTGTCTCGCTAAGCAGCGCCAGACCTGTATCAGCTTTCGTCTTAAATAAAGTCATTGCATTATGATAATAGTGTGATATACTAAAGTGAAACGATGATGCCAAAGCAGGATTGGGTATACAGTGTGAATGCATACAAATTAAAGCAGTACTTGGGTAGGTTAACAAAAGGATGACAAATGGAAAAGGGGGGAGGAAAATAAAATAAGGGGAGAGGGAGGCATCTACCAACTACATCAGGTAGTTCTCTTGACGCAACAGGGTGATTATGAGCCGCTAGATGAATGGGCAGAGGCTGCTTAATATCCAGACTTCCTCAGGTACTCAGCCATGAGAAATGCTTTCTTGTTGAGTTGCCCTCCATGGATACCATCCTTTCCCATGACTAAAACCAACGCTGGAGCACACAAGAAAAACAAAGAACAAAAAAAAATGAACAAACTTCGGAAAGGAGACAAAAAAAGAGAATAGCATTCCCCACCACCATAGACACAGCAAAGACTTTCACCCCAGAACCATCTGCTGGCTATTAATGTTAAGACGTTAATGTGACTTTGACAGGGAAAATGTAACAGCAGTTTTTTTTTTTTCCTCCTTAGTTAAATTTTTTTTAATTTTTTTTTATTTTTTAAACCAAGCCTGACTAAACTAGAACCCAGAATCCCTTAAGTATTTTGCCATTGAATATGCCTTCTTATTCAATCCGCCTCCGTGGACCCCCTCCTTGCCCATTACAAGAACCAAGACTGAAAGAAAAGAAGGAGAAAGGGAAATTTAGAGAAAATGCAGCAGATCGTTAGTGCAGAGGTTAAGACAGCAAGACTTAAAGGCTTAGAAGAGTCGGTTGAGATGTGGCTCATAATCACACAGACGGAAAACGTAACCGAAGCATCCATTTTCATGCCGTTGGCCTTCAAAAACACAACCTTTACCTAAACTATAAAGGGCATAAAAAAGACACTGCTCTGACTTTCTTAAATCACACTAAACATTCGAGTGAAGTTGATGGAATGACTTTCCTATTTTTATACACAAATTTAAAAAAACCTGACTTTGTAATTCCTCAGACTTATCATACTGAAGCATATTGGAAACAAAACATGTATTTATGACTTCCAAGCAGATAGCGGGGAAAACGAAACAAAAAACTTAAATACCATATTACATGAACAGCTGCAATGCCGCTCTCGGAGAAAGCTGCTCTGGGTGTGCCACACGATTATTGTTTTAGTGAGAGTGGTTGGCGGCTTCTATGTGCCATTTCCCCAGAGACGCCCACTATCCTGCTCATCCAAAACTTCACTGCTCCCTGTAGTTTAAGTGGCCCTTTCAAAACACTACTTTGTAAGTAATACACCACAAAGAAATCTGCTTGTTGATGGGGTATAAAATGTTCACTTATAAGAATCGGATATGAAAATGAATTTACACCCTGCAGAGTGGTACACTAGGTCTGGAAACTACCCATACAAAAACTTTCAAATGCGGCACTACCAGTTCGCTTTATCAAATGAATAGAGCAACTGCCCCAATAACCAATATAATGGATACATTTTGGTTTTCCATTCTAAAAATGGCCAAGATACATGCCAATCGCCCTTTGCTCTCAAGGAGTATCGAGGAATGGAGCTTTACAAAGGTGTTCCCACCAATTTTCCAGAATCTCTAAAGGGCCCCAATTAATAGAGCTGAGGCTCCTCTGGCATGAAACAGGCCGCAACCAGCTCTGGTTACATATTGCAGGCATTCAGCAGAACCGCATTCTTCGTTTTTCAAGCTACAACTGAGAAGGACTCATTCCCGGTACAGGTTCAGTGTAATTGAGAAAGGCTCATTCCCGGTACAGGTTCAGTGTAACTGAGAAAGGCTCATTCCCGGTACAGGTTCAGTAGGGGGACATGTGTTAGTTTGTTATTTAGGATTACAGTTTTAGAAGTGGAGAACACTCAGTTATGTTAACTGAATATTAGAACCAAGACTTGAAATGTTTAAAATGAAGCGAATCAATTAGGGCCTGGAACAAGAAAGTGAATGCTTCTGCCATAGACACATTTCCCAAATATGCATTTTTTAACAGTACATGTCTAATATCTGGCTAACACTTACCCATTGATGTAAGAAACAAAACACACAGATAGAACACTCACGACAATTACCACTGAAAAGCATGCAACATTTACATAAATCGTTTTTTCAGATGTTTAAATTACACTGAATATCCTACAAAAAGTAAACTGGGATCATGGAATTTTAATACTAATCAACCGATGCAAAAAAATATGCAACATCCTTCAGGTGGAGGATCAAAAATGACAAACCAATTTAAAAAGGTTTGTGTTCAATCTGGCAGCCAATGCACAGAGGAAAGGCAATTTTCAGACGTGTACATTTATCAGTCAGAAATAAGGAAGGAGAAAATGAGGTTACCTTTGCCAGCTCTGCCTACAGAAACATTATACGTGGCCTCGCCGCTGTGACTCTTTGTCCTGATGTCCATCGTCCAGTCACCGTCAATTAGAAGGCTGTCCCTGATCACAGAGCATTTCTTGTGACCTAAAGTCAATCCATTGGTGAAGAAGCTCTCCCGGTCCTTTCCTACTATGACGTCAATTTCTTGAGCCTTAAAACAGAGAGAAACAGGACATCACTCTCCCACAGGAATTATTTAAAAGCACAAATATGGCAGCAAATGACGCCCCTTACTATCCGCGCGCCTCTCCAGCAAACAGCATGATATGAAAGAAAATAGCAACATGCTGTGATCAACATCCTAGAGCGTTTCCTTGCTTTGCATTCACCATATAGGTTTGAATGTAAAGTGCAATTTGCTTGCTTTGTTTTTTTTGTCTACAAAATAAACACACTAAAATGACACTGAGCACTCAAAATTGCAAGGCGACAGCAAACTTTCGAAGAACGACATCGGGCGGCTAGCTAGCCAACATAAAACAATCCTTTTTCCAAGTGTTGATTTTACACTTGTGAGAACTAGCCAGCTAACGGCTACCAATGCTCAGAAAACCCTTGTCAACAACCGTAATAAATCCCGAAGTTTAAACCACTACATCTAAAGTGATAAACAAAATCAAATATCACACGTTCAATTAATACCATAAAACAAACACTCTCTTGGTGACCTATCATGGAACGTTTGTAGAAATCCCTTCACCGTCAACCTCACCGGATCAGCTCCTGTTTGCACGGTGACAGCAGAATGTTAAATACTTAGGCACCATGGCATTACATTCTTTACCTTCATCTTTTCCAAAGGATACACCATACCCAGCATCCCTTCCATGTAATTAATACACAAAAATAAAAACAAAAATCTACTACAAAATCAAGGCTTTAAGCCAGTATAGAACTTATCGCCAAAACATGAACTGGCCACATAAAGTCAAAAGTCCAAAAATCTGGTTTATTCCTGGAAAAGGAAGCACACTCAAGGGAGTTGTTTCTACAAGGGGGGGGGAGACACACAGTTAAAGTATGCATACTTTTCAAATAAGTAGCTAAAAGATGCAAAGAATATGATCAATTGTAGTTTATTGCTGGATGGATACACACACACAAGCATATATATGCACTGTCTGAAGATATCCCTTCGGAAAGTTTACCCAAACACACCTAGCAGATACATGACCCATGCAGCAAACTTTTATTTAAGAAGTAAAACTGCAATGACTAACAAATATATTTAAAAGAATGCTGGATGTTGTAGCTCTTCAGCTAAAACAAGTAAATTTCAACTGCTACAAAAGCTTTTCCTACCCTAGGATCATAGACATATTTACTCTGTTTTACAACTGTGCTAATAAAATTACTATCAACATTTCCTGTTAAAGATCTGAGATGCAGCTGTGGAGAAAAAAAAAATGAACCATGTCAAGTATTTAGTATTTTCTGCCAAACTAAGCAGCATATAGGACAAATAAATACCAAGCAGTACCAACATCCAGGAAATCATAAAATACTAGTTAGCGAAGAACATAAATCTAACAAAGGGATTTCCCCCCTCAATCAGCAAAAATGATGTGGGTGCGTTTAACAATGCTACGTCGTTCCTAAGTTCTATGCTAAAATTCAGCCCAGGGTAATAAGTGCTGATTTTCTCGAGCAGCGTCAGTAGGTTTGGTAGATTTGCTATAATCAATATGAAACTAAGAATCCCTCCAAGCCGTGTACTACAAAACTAGGTAGATAAAAACAATGGTACGATAAGACAATGAAACAGACTACAGGAATCTTTCAAGGCCATGCGTACATTTTCCCTTCAATGGCTGCTGTTCGACTGGAAGGGCCACGGGAGGACGGGGACTGATGTATAAATAATATAAATCAACACTCACACTGTCACAGTGTATTAAAGATCCGTATATTTAATTCCCCTCACAACATTCCAGAATTCTAAAACAAAAACGGGGATCATTAAAGTTATGATTAATTACAATAAAAACTATAAATATGTAGGCCGGCAAGAATTTTCACCAATAGATAAAATCTCATTCAATCAGAACTGCTTTAAAAGTTTGCTAGTAGGCAAAACTGCAGACCCCATAAACTCTGCAATCTGCCAACTTCTACTGCATTAGTGCCATGCCGCCCGCCAGAAATAACGGGCAAAATCTAATCGCGTCCTCACACTTAAGTTTTAATATTAATGGCACCGGCAAAAGGAAACGTGCATCATATAGCTAAAAAAGGGGAAAAGCTAAAAGGAAGCTGGCTGACGGCACTGCAGAGTCCAGGCAGGAAAAGGCACGGAGGGAAAACGCCATCTTGGAAAATGGGAGGGGGGCATCCGCGAATCCAGCATTATCCACTACGGTAGATACCACAATCCAAGGCCGGCAACTATGCTGCTTTTCAAAACGGGGTGGGGACAAACCCGGGAACCAGACACAATCATTTTAAACTCCGAACGGCCGGCTGGATTTTATCCCTTGTTCAGCCTCCCCTCCGCGCCTCCTGTTCCTGTCGCCAGCACGCGCCCCCGAGAACTTTTTAATCTCACGCTACAATCCCGTCACCGCCATCCTCGGTCATTTCAGGCTGGCGTGAAAGACACGGACTTGAAATTAACTAATTTATTTAAAATGAGGCGGCCCGTCCATCCCATCGGAATTGGGAGAAGTCAGTGGCGACAAAATGATTTAAACGGCGGAGGCCTTTTCCACGCCTTACCAGCTTCATGTTCCCAGACAGTTATCTACATATAAGAACCGCCAGAAATGAGCCCGCACAAGCAGCGCACTTAAAGGCCGTAAACCATTATATCCACTGCCTGGGAAATCATGTGTGTCGGTTTGCCGAAAATACTCCTACTTCAGGCAGCCCCCGATCGGCGAGGCCTCCTTCTCCAACATTCCCGATGATGAGCGGACAGATACCACCATTACCTTTAGCTTCATTATTGTGTCTCATCGTGTCCGCTCTCCTTACCGTTATATTGCTAAAAGTGCCACCGGGATGTGCTGCCCAGACATATTTGGAATCCGTGTACCCAACAATGGCGGAGTCCTGGCAGCAACCATCGGCCATCAGGTTATCCACGTAGCCTTGCCAGGACATAACTGCGTCTTTTACTAAAATGTGTTTTTAAAAAAGAACAACGGGAAACGAGCTTCCGTCGTTAATACTGCGGCAGCGTGGCTGTTTCGCGCTTCCCTGGAGCTGCGGTTTCTCCGGCGATAACGCTAACTCCGACCTCCGTGGCGTCCCCGCTTTAATGTGCTTTTTTCGGCAGGCAGAGAGAAGCAGCCTATGCGATCGGTCACCGACTGGGTGTAGTCCCCTCCGAATCACTCCGCGCAACCGCTATTCGTCTCTTGCTAATGGGGAACTGCATTGGGAGGCGGAGGAATAAACGGGATTCATCCAGCGAAAAGTCTGGATAATGTAACTACCAAAAAGGATTAACTCGTGACATTGTATTTTACCATTCCCTAAAAAGTCTTCCTCTCTGCGTATTCAAATTATTGTTTTAAACTTTACTGTTTGTTTGTCAATTCCTATATTTTTCTGTTCAAAAGATAGAATAGTTCTAGTGATTTGTCTCACTAAAATCTCATTACACGACGACTTGTCGTGCACGACTGGTAGGAATTAATACAGACATTCCATCTTTTCACACTTGATTTTCAATGACCAATGTTGAATAGATGCTTAAGTTTTCTCAAGTGGATTTTTGCCCTGTATTTGATTTATCCCGAAAGACATTTTATGGCAAATAAACCAGCTGGAATGTGTACTAGGATTAGTAGTTTTTCATGAATCAGTTAGAGGATGTTATGATATGTCACTTTAATAGTCATAAATAAAAAATGATTATGCACAACTCAAGTTTAAAGTAAATATTGGTAAATAAATACATTGGAAATTTAATGAAAAACCTGAGTAAATTCATGGAAGGGGGACATGAATATGAAAATATTTCATGGGGCGCAGAGAATTATCAGGATGAATCACATGATTAGCTGACTGATTTCTCTCTGTGCAGTTGTAGTGCTGGTTCAGAATGGTGTTCCTTGTTCGGAGCATAAAGACATTTGTATCTCTGAGGTTCATCAGTGAGGTAGTGAATTTCAAGCAAATACTCAATTATAAAGACAAAGGCGCTTTCAAAGTAATTCCGCGAAAACAATGAAAAAGGACAGATTATGAGAACCTCCTTCCATCCAGTCATTGGTCCTCTGACCAGTTATATCCTCAACAGGGTCATGGGCAAGAATGAAAAACATTGAAGTATGAATATAACACACTAGCAGCCAGATGCGCAAATCTGGCAGGTAACGTGACCGATGACTGTACTGTACGTTCTACCGTAAAGGAGCGGAATGCATGTCAGGTTGTTTAGATCAGGTAATCATCCCAAACTGGGCAGCCACACAAAAAGCAAAGATACCGATCTGTCTCGCATTCGTGCTTAAAATATGTTTATATTTGATCTAGTGTTCAGATTCTCTCAACCTTCAAAAAACACCCCAAGTCCCAGTTGTTGTGGGAACAACTTCACCTGCCCCATGGTTACTAAACTACTACTCCCGTGCACCATGAAAGTATGGAGTTACGCTTTTTCTTTTGCAAAGCTGCATTATGTTCTTACTGTCTGTAAGAACTGTACAATGAATCAAATGAGAAACATTTCATTGTTTCCGATTGCCTTCCCTTTTTGGAGTTTACTCAAGCATACCTTTAACTGGATGTTCGCTCTGGCACTGGATAACATCTGCGTTGTTGAATTGAACCGAATAGTCTTGCTCCAGTGTTGCTCACCCTCGTTACTGGGCATCCAATGGAAGCTCAGCCTACCCACACTTTTGCTGGGTTGGCTCCTTGACCGCTGTCTGCTTGCGCTGTGCCGTCTGCCTCACTTGTATGTCATTGTATATCGGACAAAACCATCTGCTAAATAAATGAATGCAGATGTAGATCTATGAATTCGCCCATAGAAACATCAGCCGTTGTCAAACCCATAGGATATTTCCATCCATCCTTACTTACTTATACCACACAGGCTCATGCTGAGTTTGGCCACGTGTAAGGCACGAGGCAAGATATATCCTGGCCAGCACACGGGATATTGCCTTTTTCTCATGTGTTTGGATAGGAGTATAAAAAACAACAATGGGTAAAATACAGATGTTTACCATTGCTGAATTATAGCTCCGGATTACAAGGGTGACATAATCATAACAAAGCCCCGAACAGGATTGTCCAGTATTCATTATTCAATTGTGTCAGCACATATTAATCTAGCCTGCTCATGTGTTTAGTAAGAGCACTGCTGCTACGAACGGGCATGTAATATCACGAAAAGTGAAGGGATGAGTGCTTTCCCTAAGACTATGAACATTTAGAGTTTTTTTTTTGACACGTAAAACAGTACAGTGCAGAAGGATACTCCTTCATATGCTAGCATAGGACCAGGGTGATGCTGCTACTGCTTCTTGCAAAATCATTGAAACATATACGGCAAATGCAGTTTCCATTGTTTAAGGGTATCTTTATACTCCTGAGTTTCATGTTATATAATACACTCACCTAAAGGATTATTAGGAACACCATACTACTATGGTGTTTGACCCCCTTTCGCCGTCAGAACTGCCTTAATTCTACGTGGCATTGATTCAACAAGGTGCTGAAAGCATTCTTTAGAAATGTTGGCCCATATT
>JABFDZ020033745.1:4769-14803 GCA_019775955.2 Pollimyrus isidori
TGTGTGAGGTCTGCATGCACTTTCTTAGCCAATCAATCATTTTTGTTGTTGCTCACTCATTATGTGGTGCAAAAAATTTTTAAATAAGTGAGGTGAACAAGCAAACAAATTCTGATCACTAGAAGACATTTGCCTTTCGCAACAAGGAAATATTTTTCATCCCACAGATAAAGACTGAGCAAAATCAAGTGATTCGTCGGCACTGCTTTGGGTCTGTTTGCACAGCCTGCAGCAAGAAGTTAGAGAATCTGAAAACACTGATATTAATTTTATATGTACATTTATGCTGTCGTGGTTCTTACAAAAGCTACTAAAATTCAAGTTCTGTTAATTTCGTTCTTAATACAATTTTAAATATGAGAGAATTGTCCCAGTAGAGATTCTTGGTCAGAATATGAACTTCTGACTTTCCAGTAAAATCAGACACTACTGTTCACTATCGGTACATAATAAGAAGTTATATTTGGCTATAGCTTGTTTTGGGTAATATTCATATTTATTGCAAAATTTTAAAATACAACAGTGTGAGTTTTTCCATATTGTTCCCTAGTTTCAAGGCTACTTTTAATGTTTAAAGCTATCCTTTTGCTGAAATGTGTGATGTCTGGTTTTATATGGAAATAAGTTAATTGAATAACCTATAAGCCAGTAGTATAAGTATTATTAGGATTGTGTTGACAAAAATGAATAACACAGGCATCAACGCGCTATGAAGCCATCAACCCAGGTTGAGAGTCACAGTGTTTACTGTCTGAGGTCACCGCTTAACCTAACAAATTTTCTTATGATTGTGTTGAAAACGGAACCGCTTCAAAACACCAGTTTCTTCAGACTGAAAAAATATCTCCTAGTTTAATGAGAGCCTCAGACCCAGGAAATGGGATGATAACAGTTAAAAATGCAGAATGATGAAGGGATGTCGCTGTCTATTCAGCCGAGATGACTTTTCTCCTGTGCAGCTGCGAGTTCAAGGGAAAAGGGAGAAGGGAGAGCACTGAGGTTAAAGAAACCAGGATGAGATAAGAAGCTAAGATCAGAGGGGGCGGGCGTGACGGGGACTTTTGGGATCAGATAACTTGGACCGTGCTCATGGATCTTGCTTCAGATTAAGAACATCATTCAGACCTACATCATGCACAAACCCATGCACCTCACCTTCGGAAAATACAAACATGTGGAATGAGATACAGCTGGATACGGCCCTTACAGCAGTCCGATTCATCAGACCAGTCCCCGCAGTCGTCGTCTCCGTCGCAGTGGTAGATGTCCAGGATGCAGCGGCCGTAGGAGCACTGAAATTCTTCCATGCTGCATGTGGCCGCCATCACATCAGAGGCTACAGAGAACATATTTACCAAATTATTTCAATGTCGACTGAAAGAAACATGAGTAACACATCACAGATGCTACACTGAGGCCACACAGCAAAGATTTTCCAGTTGTACAAAATTGGTGACCCTGGACATACATTTCATAATTTGAGAGAAAAATGAAAACTTATAAATATACAGATTACAAAAAATACTGTTCTGTAAGGATATGTTAAATCCAAACCTGTGAATGCGGTTATTATAAACATTACTCTTTTTACTCTTTCCTCTGACACAGCTCTATGACAGCTGTTGTGAATTTTAGCAACCATCTATGCGACATTCATATAAATGAGCCACAAAACAGATGTTTGCTATTCCAAGTGATGGCTTTTGATGATAATTAAAGATATAAAGGCATTTATTGTCATGTGATCATATTTATTAAGGTTTAATATGTTCTTTATTATTTGTACGAAGCACCTGCTGCCTTTATGAAAAGTGCACAGTAAGGACTATGAAAACAAAATGAACCATAAGGTTGCATAAAATCTCAAATATACTGCAAGCTTTACTCTTTCATGTCTATTCATTCATTCAAGAGTGGCTTTGAAACTGAATATTTATCTTCCATGCCCTCTGCTTTTCAACAGCATTGTCTGGGCAGGGATAACTGAATGGTGAGCATATCCATAGAAGTTCAAAAGTTCCATGCTGTACACACCCTCAGCAGAACAGAACAAAACCACAAAGGAAGGATCAAGACTATAATGCACACCTGCCTCACTTTTGAAGTGCTACCAATGTCAAATATAGAAATGACAAGGTGATGCAATGCATAAAATAATGCAGGGGATCTGTTCTGCGGTCTGTCAAGGAAACCTTCATACTTCAACTGCTGATTTGTATTTTTGGTCGAGTACGACGGACTGGCATCAGTACATTATCTATAGCAAATGAAACACTCCTAATTATATATCAATAGATCTTATCACAAATCATCGGGGAATGTAATTTAATTGATGGTCTTTGATGGTCTAGCCACCTATTGACATGTCAGTAATGTCCAGTTGTACTTTCATTCAAGGTCCCATAGGAGCCTTAATAAAAGTAATAGAGAGTCATCTGAAGCAGACGTATTGGACGTTAGCGGATGTATTAAACGACGTGTGGCATGCGGCAAGAACCAAAACTAACCTACAGCACTGCCACTACAGAGGCTTAGTTAAATGTGTGTGGTATTGTATTTTATGTTGTATCTTAAGTATCACCTGTACCCTATAATGGTCAAGATATATCTAGATTGCCTCATGTCCTCACTTCTGGGATGAATCCTGGATGTAAGTTGATGGATACCTGTATTACAGGCACTCCTCACTTAACGACCAAGTTCCGTTCCTAGGACTATGCCATTAAGTGAATTGGCCGATAAGCAAGAAGTCATCACTTTACTGATATTTCAAGCATAATGTACTGGTAGTGGGTTTGGGTTAACCACCTTAGATATTATGTCACTTTTCCACCATTTATAGCAATTTTAGTATTTATAATTGTTCATACAGTAGTGTGCTTCATACTGTAATAAACAAAGGAAATCAGCTCTAACATTACTGAGGTTTGACTACAGTAAATACAGGTAGGCTTTTTTAGTTATTCTGAATAAATAAAAAGTCTAAAAGGGAACTCCGACCTGAAAACTGTTTTAATTAGCATAACATACAGTATATAAAAATGCAAACATAAAAATATGCAGTCAGAGTTTGCGAATGCTAGTGGTGTGAATACTGACCGACTGCGGGAACGAGACTGAGAAATGATCAAATACTTCACGCCAAGTCACCACGGTGATGTTTCTACAGCGTACAATCCCGACTGGTCAGAGTGTCATGAGTACAGCAGTCATTAAACAGGTAGGTTGTTAAACGAGGAGTGTCTGTACCACATTTCACCTAAGCTACTACCCCCCCCCCCCAAAAAAAAAAATAATAATTAAACCTCCCGAGGCACAGACGCAATCGAAAGAAAAGTGCAATAATGATAATATCTCGCAAAATGTAGACCACCATAAAAAGCAGCGGTCAGTTATAACCGCACACATTGGCTGCCGCATATCCATTCGGATGATGATCCGACATGATCGTCCACCCACTCCTCACCCCCAAGTGATGAACTGTCAAGTGCAAAATTCCCCATCAATCCTTTCCATTTGCAACCGGGGCATTTATCTACACAGATGAAAGCTCTGCCATTAGCCAGCTGACAGCATCAGAGAGGAGCTTTGATGTCTTTTAGAAAAAAAAAAGTTTTTATAGAGGATGAACTTTCCGTAGTCAGAGATTGCGGTTACATTTCATTCTTCTTTTTGTGATGAACATCTGAAAGCCCAAAAGCTCCCCTAGCCTACTTTTACATATAGTCCAGTATAGTATAGTCCACACAGTCTTCGTGCCTTGGGATTCCTTCTTTGTGGTCACATGCACATTATGCAATACCGGACATCCCTTTGGTATCATAATTGACACTAGAAGGGCACTCTTACTACTGCATCATGTAATCTCTGGATACCGCTTTTCTGTTGCGTGAAACATCAGCCTACAAAAGGTCTGGCGAATAAAATGACACTATGCAGCATTTTATTGCCCTGCCATATCAATTTACTGTATTCTGAAACTTTTTGTTTCAAGGAGGACATACATTTAAAAAAAAAAAAATACAAAGATGAGCTGTGTGGGCATGCATCATCCAAGCAGAAGGTAAGATACCATCGCAGACTTTGGCTGCAATTCAGGAGACAAGAGGATAATAACCAAAAATGTTTTGTTGAAATGCGTGCATCTCAGATGTCAGTTAGTTAGCTGATAGTGTTAAATTCCACTTCCAAAGAATCAAATTCCTTTATGATCATTGGTCCCCTCAAGTTTTATCCTTTCTTTATAGGAATTTGATAATCATGAAAAGGAAATGTTAATGTTACATAATGTGAGATGTGCATGGGCTGTAACCCTAATTCTTATGGGTAAAAGTCACAACTACAGCTCAGATAGTTGTAATCACAATCTCAGATCATTCCCATACAAATTCTTCAAAAAACACTTCATAAAAAGTACATTTTAAGTATGAAGAGCATGTTGCCAAAACCCCAATCAATCTCAGATGTAAGAGACTGCAACAAATATTACACTGTTAATTGCTTGCAGTGTCTCCAGGCAGTCTATTTAAAGCAAATCAAAGAAATCAGTGTATCGGGTTCTGGCGAAGTAACAGGAGAGAAACTTCATTATTTAACAATCGAGCATGAGAGCCATAAATTAGCAGCTTTAGCTGAACAGACTCATAACTCATAATTCATGTTTTAACACTGGCATTCTTCGGGACAGAATGACATGGAATGATTTTCCCCCCGCAGCTTTGCAGTGCGCTGATCTCCCACTCAGCGATAGTAATACCCAGGGCATTCGCAAGAGACCCAGCGATACTGAAGTGCCGGTGGGAGGACAACCATGCCGTTACAACAGGCCCCAATTCAGCAGTCTCAGTGCAGCAGCTTGATTGGCCAGTTTCATGGGAGAGTCAAAAGGACACAGGGCATGGTAGGATGCCTCATTAGCTTATGCATGCCAGCCATTCACTTTTCCACCCAGCCGCTGCTGCCATTATGCGGCCTATTCTTGGATTATTATTCTTATTATATCATATTTAAATCATTATTTTTATTTTAGATCTGCTACACAATAATGATTTAAACATGATATAATGTAGCGCCGCTCTGGGCAGGCGTGACTTACGGCAGTTCTCCTCATCGGAGCCGTCCTTGCAGTCCGTGTCGCCGTCACAGTACCAGTGCTCGGCAATACAGCTGCCATCAGTACAACGAAACTCTTTGTCGGAACATTTCCTCATGTCTGGAACAAAGTGGAGAAAAGCAGATATTTGGGGTGGTCAGTACATCCCAGCCGCCACTTCCTATGATCAGCCTGCTCCCAGAAGACACTTTGGCACCTATTTAACATACTGGAATCCCTCTGATGTTGCCCTTGTCTTCTGGCACAGACTGCTGGACAGTGTAAGCATCAGCTGTGCTATGTCTGTGGGGTGTTTTGCTGGAAATTTCTCATCAGAGGATATATGCTGTAATGAGATTCTGATGTGAGTATGTGACTTCTTTATTTAAAATATTTTTTCCTCAAAATAACCGACTTCAAACATTTCTCTAAAAGCTTTCCCGTTCTGCAATTAAAAACTACAATGTTTTGCTACAATGTAAACTACATTTTAGGGCAGCAAAAACATTTTTTTATAATTAATTAAGCATTTGATCAGGTGATCAACTAATCAATTAGTTTTGCACAAAAGGACAGGGTTTTAAGAAAAGTGCAAATTTTAAACCAGGGCTCTTCAAATCTGGACCTCAATTCCAAATCCATGCAGTCCTTGTTTTCAGTTCTCCCAGGTAGTTACTTTACTGATTCTGATTGTTCAGAGGCTTCAAACCTAACTCACATGTAAAGGAAGGCTGGAAAACCAGCAGGACTCGGACCTCGAGGACCGTGATTTGAATAACCCGGATTTAAACGGTATTTTTAAATCTCTATATAAATCTCTATTTAAAGAGACAAAGTGGCATAGAAACAAAGATCAGCTTCCTCTGCCATATTTAACTTGCTAATGATTTATAACAAATGTAGTGCATGTACCATGCACAGACCATTATGGTAGTACACAGAAAAAGAGAAGCATGAACTAGGTTTAACAGACCAATGTTAACGCGGCAAAGTGGTAATGTCATTATACACAATGTTTTACAAATGCAAAAATGCAATTAATCGATGACAATTTGTTGTCAACTATTTTCATTACCTACTATTATCAACATTATTGATTAGATGTTGCGGCGCTAATATTTTAGGTTGAAAAACAATGTCTAAATTAACTGGCCCCACTTAGGTAAAGATGTGGTTTCCCCCTGCATTTCAAGCTTAGTAAAAGCTGCACTGGACGTCCTGCAAATCAGCCAAATTAGCAAAGACCCCATTAGCAAATGGAGGCAGGAGCATTTAACCTTGGGAGTAATCTAAAAAGGGCCTGTGTGGCCTCTGAAGAAATCATAAAAGGGGCTTAAGAGCAATGGCACTGAACCAGCACAGAGAATTTTATAGCAGAGCCTGAATGTCCTCACTACTAATGGAATACCCTGAAGCAGCTGGCCCACCTGCACTACTTGCTCGTGGTCTGGAGTAATCACATGGGAGTCACCACTGAAACTAAACGTGTAGCTTAAGCAGGAATGGTAGAATTCTGGCTAAACACAAGGCCAGGCCATATTCATCAGTGAGTGGGTCATGACATATTTGAAGTGGAAGTAATAATTTAAGATCAACAATTAAGACACTGAGCCAACCTAGTTAGAGAAAATAGATCTAAACCGGGCATCGAACAATTGCTGATAAAAAAGACCTTAAGAACCGATGGGTGTCAGCCAAAAAAAAACAAGATGCATAGTGTAGCATGAAGGATACAGCCAAAGAGAAAATTCGGAAACAAACACGTCAATGAACACTGATTTTCACTTTGTCTATAATTATGATCTTTGTTGGACTAGAATATAACACAGAAGCAAGAAAGTAGAAGCATGGTAAAGAAACATAACAGATGTCTTGAAGGTGTCAGTCTCCCAGGGTCTGGAACACCTCTATAAGGGAGAAAGGCATTTGCCATATTAATCTCACGTTTGAGCTCACACCATGGTCAGATGGCCAACCTTGTTTGGACAAAATTTTAAAGAACGCTATGGGAATACTTGAATCAATTTCCAGTGGGATTCTTAAACTAGTTACAGACTCAGATGTGGTCTTGACAGCAGTATAGAGTTAATTTTGTGCCAAAAGTATTAATCAAAATTTTGAAAACCGCAAGCAAATCATTAAGTATCAGAATGATAGTTACTGAACTGGATGGGTTGGTGACATTATATGAATGCAAAATATGTGTTGCATACATCGATTCCTAATAAAAATCTCTATTATAGAACTACAAAGATGCAATTCAATTCTGTAAACTGGCTCCGGAGCTTCCCACCATGTTGCGATGTTCTCAAGCGTCATGGCGTGCTCAGATGGTTAAAGGCATGTTCACTCCAAATTCCAGCTGACCAATAAACGTGTAAGCTGTTAAGGCTCGCCCACCCATTAAAACAGTGCCAAAAGTCAGAAGCAAAAAAGCATTCCAAAAGCAAAAAAAAAAAATTCCAGAAGCAAAAAAATATATATGTTTTATTCAACTTTCGTTCTGATACTTAATGATTTGCTTGCGGTTTTCAAAATTTCGATTAATACTTTTGGCAGAAAATTAACTCCATAAAGCAGATGCTTTAATCTTCAACAAAGAATGAAAATTGTACAGTGAGACAGAGCAAGACTGCTTCTGTCCAGACAGAGAATGTAAAAAACTTACCGCACTGCTCATCACTGTTGTCTCCGCAGTCGTTGTCACCGTCACAGTGCCAAAGGCTGCGAATGCAGTAGCCATTCTGACAGTGGAACTCATCCTCCTCACACTCCCGGGGCGCTGTGCAAAGGGAGAGGGGGCCAACACCAAGCCACAGAACAGCCATTCATTATTGCTCTCAAAAGGAAAAAAAAGGTAGGTAGAGAAGTAGGTGGACAGCACAATAAATAAGGCTCTGGCGGAAGAGCTTTGGGCTGACTGGAGATAGCAGCAGCGAGCTGATGACCTTGCCCCTGTATATCCTTCAGGACACATAATGGCTCTAAAGAATTTACTGGCAAACTGTTTTGATGGTGTCTGAAGGAATTTCAATTATGATGTCATTTATATATCAGAATGCACATGTGAGCTTCTACAGATCCCATTGATGCCTTGACAGATGCCACTTTTTGAGCAGAAAATAATGTGGTGCTGAAAGTAAAGTGTTGTCAGCAAAGATAAATATGATGGCATTCTCTCTTAGGCTATAATCAATATCTTACAAGGCTAGTACTTAAGCTGAAACATGATGCTTTTTAAACCAAACAGAAATAAAATTACTGAAAGTGGGCTGTCATTAAATATTTACTACTTCTCTTCATTCCACTCATAAAGCATTTTCAACAACATACTTCACATGAAAGCATATTTCAAAATCATGTACTAGCAATCGCAGAAAAATATACAGAAAAAATAAGATTTTTGGCTTATTGATGAAATATTTCTATACTATATGCTGTAATATGTTATCTAACCAGGAACCATGATGCATTATTAAAGGTACCATTTTCTCCACTCAAAATTATGACAGAAAGCTCCCCAGAGCTGCAGGATAGATTTAATTTCATTTCAGCTGCACTTCATAATAAAATTCCCGCATCGGTTTCTCCAATCAGAGGCAAGTGACACCAAATTTATGTGCTTCACTCTGGTGCATGGCTGTCACAGCGTGCTAGGTGCCTGCTGACTTTGTAATGTACTGAACAAAGCAGAGCTCCACCACAACATTTAGAGAATGATGTGTTCTGACTCAGTGAGTGCCATGCTTGTACATCTCCATACATAATACATTCGACGCTGCACTGCATTTTTCCACATTTTCCCCATGTATTCCCTATAAGAAGAAATGTCAGATTGTAGCCCAGCAGAATATCAGTCATGAGAGCAAACACTGATGAAAGATCACATGAAGCTATTAGCCTGCAGGACAAATTATGCCTAAAAGTACTGTAAGCGATGGCTATTAAGAGATTCTTTTTTAATTTCATTTGCAAGCAAACAAAACCACAAAACTGCATCTCACACAATGCTAGGATAGATAAAACTCTCTCAAACACTGAGAAGAGAAGCATAACAATGCACTCATACATAGCTTATGTTTCTACATAACCTATTTTGCATCATTTGAATAACTGTTTACAAAGAATGTTTTAAATCCCATTCTTCTTTTTGCTGATGTGCACAAACCAAATATTTTACGGTTCTACAGTTCCTTTCCTGCCCTTTAAATTATAGAAAACATGCACAAGAATTATTAAAGAGAGGGGAAAAGGTTACAAGGCATAAAAATTAAATATTTACCAGATGACTGTAGACTTGACTGTAAGTAACATTTCTGTGTCAGGATCTTAAAATATGGGTCACACAGGCTATTGCAGCTTGTCCGCCACCATGCTGACAAACACTGTCATGCTAGCTGTGCATCAGCACCAACTCCAGAGGGTCTAAAGCAAGAAAGTATCTGATATCTGGCACATCAGAATTATGAGAAATGTATTTGGGCCGGATAACAGATCCCCATGGAGACCTCCTTTATGAACCTACACAACAAGCTATTAGAGGAAGCAAATATGTACCAATATGACTCTCTACTTAATAGTATCTTCACAGATATTTAATATAGCCCAGTTGCACACCTGTAGGACAAATAAGGAAGAGAAAAGGATACATTGCCAGAACATAATATACAGTGTATGTGTACATGAATTCACACGTCGTATGTTTTGAGTCAGCTGCATATTCATTCTAATGGTGGCTGGGTGCCTGGAGACTATATATAAATGCACAGATAAATACACTAAATAGCTGTAGCAAATATACTACCTCCTGCAATGGTCCTTGAGCTGTCCCTGCACGCATAGTAAAAAGGGCTTCCCCACTGGCTAAGAATCATTTTTGGTTGCCAAAATAATTATTTAAATGTACAGTAATTAAAAAAATAGACGAGCATGGTGAATAAAT
>JABFDZ020033938.1:0-17333 GCA_019775955.2 Pollimyrus isidori
CTGTAGCTTACCTGTGCCCCCCGCCTCTGACATCAGTCTCCCTGTGCCCCCCGCCTCTGACATCAGCCTCCCAGTGCCCCCCGCCTCTGACATCAGCCTCCCTGTGCCCCCCGGCCTCTGACATCAGCCTCCCTGTGGCCCCCCGCCTCTGACATCAGCCTCCTTTGCATTTCTCTGGTCAAACTAACTCCAAAGGAACTTCATCTGAACAAAAAAATGAATAAAATCTGGGGACCACCTTTCACTGACTGGGAAGAATGGGCCAAATTCGTTGTATGACTCAGCAGGACAGGATGCCCATTCGAGTCTCTTTGTCAGCAGTTGCTCATGCGACCATGTGAGACGCTGACGCAGGAAACCGCATAAGTAACCACACCTTCCCGCCTGAGCTGCATAAAACGCTGCTTCAAACGCTGGTTTTGGGGCAAACGTATTTTGGCACCATGTCTCCTGCACATTTTGCTCTCCTCTCTGCACTCCTGCCTACTCTGGTGCATGCTGGTAAGTCCCCCATCTATTATTTATATACCTGCGGATGCAGAGTGGCGCACGTCTCAAAAAAACCTACACCTTGACCTTTTAAGAGCTCTCCGGCGGAGAAATCATCAATGGCAAAAAAGCAGCGAAGAATTCTCTGCAGTACATGGCCTCCCTGCAGTTGGATGGAAAACATTATTGTGGAGGATCTCTAATTTCAGAAAAATTCGTATTGTCTGCAGCTCACTGTGACAAAACGTGAGTTCCTTTCAATTAAAGTCACCCTTCCCCAAGATGCTGTAATAGGCTGTTTCTTTGTATGGTGACCTAACATGCTGTTCCTTTTATACAGGGGGAACATAAGTGTACTTCTGGGTACTCACAATATAAAATCAAACCAGGGGATCAGAATCCGTGTAGCTAAAACCTACAAACCAGGTTATAAAGATGTCAGTTCTGGTAATGACATCATGCTTCTGCAGGTAAGATGCAGTTTATTATTATTAAAAAGAATACATATCCTCCTGACTGTGTTTAGATACATTGATGCGTATGTTTTATTTCAGTTCATATTCCTAAAAATGAAAAAGCAATTAACGTAAGATTAGTTACACATTCAATGAGCTAAATTAATCATTTCAAGGGGATCAGATTTCCTTTTCTCTTCTTTTGTGTCTGGAGTTGTCGAAACCTGTCAAAGGGATCAAACCGGTGGTCGTCCCAGAGACGGACAAGTCCATAAAAGCCAACACGGCGTGCCGCGTTGCTGGTTGGGGCTTCACGAAAACGCGAGGAAAGTTCGCTGACGACCTTCAAGTTGTGGAAATCTCCACTATTGACGTGAACAAGTGTCGGAAGCTATGGAGACCTCGCAACAAGAAACTTCCAGGCAACATAATCTGCGCTGGTGGATACGAGACCAAGAACGGAGCGTGCCAGGTCCGTGTCTGCCGGGGGTCGGCTCCAGCAGGGGATTCTGGGCATTATAACACACAAAAAAAAAATGCCCAGATCGTTTGCCTGCATTTCTAAGCGAAGTCAATGCACAAGAAACATAGATTTGAAATGTGCTTAAATGCAGCAGATTAATGTTTGCTTTATTTCCTCAGGGGGACTCAGGAGGCCCCTTGGTGTGCAATGGTATGGTCCAGGGCGTCGTCTCATTCAACTTGGAGAAAAACTGCGACTACCCGAACTTGCCCAACGTTTATACCAATGTCTCCAAGTTCTTACCCTGGATAAGAAAAACAATTAAAAACGCTTCGTAGTCAGACATTTTCATTTCAGGTATTTTCAGGTGTACATACAGACATTGCATTCATTTTATATTCTACAGACAGCATGAATTTATGCAACTAATTGAGAAAGTATATATTTTAAGTGGGTAAACGATTAATTTAGCTTTCTACTGAAAATGTTTGAGACAATATTGATGCACGTGTATTATAAGGTTACAAACTGCAACAGTAAAACTATATACTAAAAATCAAGCTGCATTTGTTTTATTGATCGGTCTCGTGTCTTTGTTAGTTGCATGGGACACATGCATGCAGGTGCATGCAGGTGCACGCATGCATCATAAACTGTCCATCAGCTTGGACGCGGTGAAATGAGGATGCAAGGTCAGGTTTTGTGAATATTCATAGGTGTCACACTGACGTGATTCTATACACGGGCAGAGTCCGTGGAGCTGCGTTGGTGTGTTTGATGTGGCGGGCATCGCTTAGAGCAAAGCGAAATGGTAGACCATAAAACACTCCAAAGAGTTACATTATCTAGGCACACAGCCATAGTCGGAATTATAACAGAAAGCCACAGAAAGACGCTACCCCTTATTTTGAGCAACATTTTAAAATGTTTCGTATTTTATTACGCATAAAACCAGAACAGAAAAAGAAGTACTGTATATGCTCTATATCATAAGATTAAAAAAAATGCCGTTAAAACTGTTGATTACAGTCTATCCATCTCTGTCTTGTAATTGCTTGTCCTGTCCGGGGTCATGGGGGTGTCCAGAACCCAACCCAGAGGATATGGGCGTAAGGCAGATATTAACCCAGGATGGGGTGCCAACCCATCGCAGGGCACACAGACACACCATTCACTCGCACAAGCAAACCTACGGACAGTCTGGGAACTTCAGCTAACCTCAGTATGTTTTTGGACTGCAAAGGGAACCCCCACCACGACACGGGGAGAACATGCAAACTCCACACACACGGGACCCTGGTGGAGACCAATCCCTGGTTCCAGAGGTGTGAGGCACCAGTGTCAATGGCCCCAACATATCACCCCCCTCAGCTCACTACTCACACTGAAATTAAAACCACATCATCTCTCCGCATCACCAGTAAACTCAAGATAAGTGCAAGTCACATGAAAAAATACTTTCCCACACATTCTCAGTAGACAGTGTAGCCGCCAAGAGACAGAAAATTCGATATAGACCAGCCTGTAAGAACCTAAACAAAGTATCACGACATAGCCACCAGCGAACAAGTATATTTCGAATATGATTAAATATCAGTACAATGTGAAGTACAGTAATCCCAATCAGAGAAATGTGCCATTGATAAATACAGCATACGGACAAATTAAATGAGAGGTGAGGAAATTGGTAACGCTGTGTAAGAGGCATTCGCGAATGGGATTGCTGCATGATTATTTAAGTGTATTAATAATGAAAGTTACCGCAATGGCAGCTTCACCAGAAAGACCCCCATGTCAATGACGCATTCTGTGGGAGGGCTTCCGAGAACAGAACAGCGCATCGGAAAACACTAAATGCAGGTTATGTTCGCAAAAGGAAATTAACTAAATCAAGTGACAAATGCAAGGTGTGGGCAACACAGAAACAGCCAGCACAATCTCGACATCCTCAACAATACATCCAGTCGGTCTCGGCACGCTGTTATTGAGGAGCCGTGTGTAATCTCTGTTCATTGCTGACATGTGACTGCCGCCGCTCCTACTTGCCTATTCGCTATATGGTGTTTTACACACGTCGCTCTTGAAAAATTAAATAATCTTTCAGTTTCTGTCACTGACATCACAGCGATTCAGACACAGAGCCTTTGGAAGTCTGCCTTGTGTTACTTTGGAAACGCATATCTAATTGCTGATTTCCAGGCCTCCTTTATAACTGATAAATGGTGTTCACATTAATACGCAGCACGCAAGCTACATAATCATCAGAAGTGACTGTGCATGTTAACCATATTCCTGTCTGTGTGTGTATGTATGTACACTATATGGACACCTGGCCATTATACCCAGAGGAACATAAATGACATCCTATTCTACATCCATAGGCAGCAGTATGGAATTGGTCCCTCTTTTGCAGCTATAATAGCATTCCATGAGATTTTGCAGTCTGTCGAAAAATCTGAATTTTTGACCATTCATCCAGGAGAGCATTAGTGAGGTCAGGCACTGATGTTGGATGTGAAGGCCTGGCTCAGTCTCCGATCTAATTCATCCTAAAGGTGTTCTATCAGGTTGAGGTCAGGGCTCTGTTCAGGCCAGTCAAGTTCCTCCACACCAGACTCGCTCATCCATGCCCTTAAGGACCTTGCTTTGTGTCCTGGGACACAATCATGCTGGTACAGAAAAGGGCTTTTCCCAAATTGTTCCCATAAAGTTTGGAAGAATAGAATTGTCCAAAATGACTTGGTATGCTGATGCATTAAGACTTCCCTTCACTGGAACTAAAAAGCTTCGTCCAACCCCTGAAAAACAACCTCTTACCATTACCATGACTAATTTACAACGATATGATGATCAGAGCAGAGCTGAATGACCGAGAGAGTGTGAAAGAGATGCTTAACCAGGTTGAAGCTTGGCTGCGAGCTCTGGACAGGAGTGGGCTAGCTGGTAGGTTTAAACTCTGGGGCTACCAGCATGGAGAACTCCCAAGACTTCTGCGGCCATTACTGATGTATGAGGTGCCATTAACAACAGTTGAAGCCTTAGGAAGGAGGATTAGCACCTTCCTGCGGAGATAGCTGGCAGTTCCCAAGAGCTTTTCTTCAGTTGGCCTGTACAGCTCTGGAAGTAAGCTTCAGCTACCATTAACATCTGTGGTGGAAGAGTTTGAAGTGGCTAAAGCCCGGCAGGTGGTGATGCTACGGGACACCAGGGATCAGTTTGTGGGCCAAGCAGATGTCACCATCCGCACGGGGCGGACGTGGTCAGCCAGCAGGGCCGTGGCAGATGCAGAGGTAAGGCTACGCCACAGGGACATTGTGGGAACGGTCAACCAAGGCAGGCTGGGGCTAGGGGTCTTAACCAGGGCAAGGTGGAAGGAGGCTAATGCCAAAGGTCGTCGCAACCTCAATCAGGAAGAGCTTCGTATGGTGGAGGAGGAGAACAGACAAACGAGGGCAGTGGCTATGACAATCCAGGGGAGGTGGACCCGCTGGGGCAGTGTCCAGGGAAGATCATTGGGGTGGAGGGATGTGTGGGGCATGGAGGAGAAGAGGATCAAGTTCCTCCTGTGCTCCACCTATGATGTCCTGCCATCACCAGTTAACCTCCGTCGTTGGGGGCTGATTGAGAGGCCAGGGTGTGAACTGTGTGGGAGACCAGCAAGCCTTGAACATGTGCGGTCATCGTGTCAAGTTAGTTTGGCAGACAGCAAGTTCAGATGGAGGCATGACCGGATATTAGCTGAGCTGGCCACAGGCCTGGAGGAGGAGAGAAGGAAGGCCTGCAACATCACAAGGTCGACAGAGCCCACCCTCATTAGGTTTGTTAAGGCAGGGCAGTGCTCTAACACGTCATCAATGGCCACAGGAATCTTGACATCTGCTGCTGACTGGGACATGATGGTTGACCTCAGGAAACAACTTAAGTTTCCAGAGGAGATTACAACCACATCTCTCAGACCAGACATAGTCCTGTGGTCTAGAGCAACCAAACAAGTGGTTCTTCTTGAGCCAACTGTACCATGGGAGGAGAGGATGGAGGAGGCCCGTGAGAGAAAGCTTGGGAAGTACCAGGTCCTTATCCACGATTGTCAACAGGTGGGATGGCGTGCTTGGAATTTGCCAGTAAAGGTAGGCTGCCGAGGATTCCCTGGGCAGTCTCTCTGGACTGCCCTGTCCAGCCTTGGCATCAGAGGTGGCAACAGAAGACGTCTAGTGTCAAACATCACTAAACGAGCTGAGACCGCATCTAGGTGGCTGTGGCTAAAGTGCGGTGAGCACTGGAACAAGCCACTAAGTAGGAAGGAGTCATCTTGAGCTGTGGCTGAGGGGCCTGAGGGGCCGAGGGGGCTGCCCCAGGACGCTGGGGTTAGCCGTCAAGCCCTCTGGAGGTGTTGTGGGCTAATCGACGAAACACCTGATGACCCGAAGAAAGCGCCTAAGGCCCACACCACAAACTCTGTCAGGTGAGTGTTGGCCATCATCCTCAGGAAATTGGCTGGACGTCCATCCAGCCGTTGGGGGTGAGAGCGATGAAACCATCGTATAAGAGACGATCAACTGTTTTTTGATTATTTTTATGAGAAACAACAATCTTCAATACAAAGATATACTGAAAAAATGTCAGTTATTCATGATAATTTACTTGTTTAATTGCCAAAATCATAAACTATAAACGTTACCAAAGCAATTTTGCCTGCAATTTAATTTCAGGAAGAAAAATTCAATAAATTTTCCTTAATTTGTTACAATTTACACCACCGTTGTCTTATTTGGTGCACCATGCGATTACTTTAAATGTGATCCCCACATATCGTATCACAAACGAGTGAATTAGGATATATACAAAAGGATGGCTTACACATATGGAGGAAGGTAAATACAGACCAGACAGAGTAAAATATTTTGATAAAATAAATAAAGTAACACAGGACCAGTGTCGCTGGTCTTATCGGTGTCCTCAAAGCTTTCTCGGTTTATTTTTGTTTAAATCTTTTGCAAGAACTGTAGATTTCGAAATGCACCCCAATATTATTATGAAACAATGGCGAATATGCAGTATTCTTTCATCATGAGCCCGACTGTGTGCAGCATCTTCACCCATAAAAGCGGCACCAAGAAGTCCGTGACCTTCTGCTCTAAATGCTCACTTGGTCAAGTCCTTAAGGTACTGGACGCCTTTGTTGGTATATTCACACGCTCTGGTGGGGGCGATGGAAAGTGCGCTTATGGACTTCTGCACTCCTAAATACAACATACAAGGGAGGGAAAGTAATGCAGGGTAACACTTTCTGTCAGCCATGTATATAAAAATCTATGAATAAAGTTACCAAATATAGAATTTAATTTGCACAATTCAACTCTCTATATATACACACATATTATATTTCAAGCAGTTACGGTCAAACGAAGCTTCATAAACCAATTGATGTATTTTCTGACACCACTAGATGGTGCCCGTTATTTTTTTTAAAAAAAGGGCTCAGTTCGTGGCCTCAACACAACACACCAACGGCACCACCTAGTGGTGCCAAAAAGTACAGGATATGATCGTGAAGCTTCATTTGGCATCACTACTCCATCAGTGCTGATTGTTCCGCGTTTCTGACGCTCTTACCGAAGTTCCATGTCTCCGTAGGGGAGAAGTCTATTTTAGGGGGAGCAGGAAGCTGAAACACATATAAACCAAACGCATAAACCAAACAGCGGCTAAAATGTACAAACCCAGCAGATGTGGTCACCAGCATGACATTATTTTACACTGAAGTATAAACAAAGGATATTTGTTCCACGTTTTCTGAAATCTCCCCAAATTAAGACTTAATCCTTAACTGCACTGGTGTCTCAGTTGTGTCAACACAACTACATTAAAAAGTACTTGATTATAATATCCAAAGAAATACGTCCATCCGTCCGACCACCCATCAATCTGTGCATGCATCCAATCCATCTTCCACCTGCCTAACTTTATAAAGATTATAGGTACTCAAAGTAACATTAAAAACTACTTAATAATATACAAAGTAATCTGTCCATCTATATCAATCTGTCTATCTTCCACCTGCTTATGTAATCATAGGTACTCAAAGTAACATACTCGTACATTCAATGGCCATTTTGATGGCAAAACCTGCTTGTTTTCACAATCAGTTTGCTCTGATGGCCAAGACACCTTGTTACTGAGAGCAGTCAGAAGGGAAAGGCCAGACTCATTAAAGCCATCGGGACCAAACCACCTTGTTGAATGCATGCTTGGAAGAGTTCAGGATGTTCTGTTGCCAAAAGGGGTCGGAAATGGTACTAAACAGGTTTCCCTAATAAAGTGGCCACTGAGCACATTGGTTACATGTTTATAATATATTTAATTATGGAGACAAATTTGCAATGATAGATGACTAGCAGCAGGGAGAAAAAAATTAAAAACTCTTATTAGTTTCGCTGGAGCATTAAGTGCAAATGAAAACCAGTATATAGTGACAGGTGCTACACTTCCATCTATAAAAGGATATACCTCAAAACCGAAGTATTTCATCCATTCCTCCACAGCCGGGGGAATGGCGGCCTTAGCTTTGCTGAGGATTTCAGAACCTTTCTCACTCTCTCCCAGTAAGCCGGAGTCATAGGCGACATAGCAGGCGCCCCCAGCCACGGTCACCTTTGTCACTAACCTGTAATAAATATGCACAGTATGGAGAATCAAAAAGAATATACTTACATAACGTTTTTTCGTAAAATAATAGGACACGAAGAGTGTGCGCAACTTCACCGTCAAACATTGGACGCATCTAACAGTCCTGCACCATTTTAACAATGTCAATAAGATGTACTGATGAATTATGCTGTAGAATTTGCTCTTTTAAATAACCGTCACATCGTTACATACATGATAAACCATCGCAGGCTTGCACTGCACTCAAGTCTAAAGGCCGGCTAATATTTCCACGTCGTTACGAGGCTAAAATGAACATCATCTTTTAAACAGTAAATGTGAATTTTAATAATAGCGTTACGTGCTTTAGAAACTGACTAGCCACAAGTTTACTATAAATAAAAGAGTCGTAAGAATTTCCGCATATACAAAGCTACATCATGTGTTAAAGAGAAAAAGAATGCATACTTACTTTATAAAAGGGAATAGTTTACTAGCCATGATTTCTCCAAGCCTAAGGAGACACTTACGGTAATGCAATAAGTATTAAAGTCTTAGATACTAAAGTATCCAAGTAGTATAAGATACTAAATTATTATATGTATATTATATAAAACGTGACAAAGACTAAATTTGGGAAAGTTTCTAGCTGGCCAGCAGGAATAATCCACAAGGACAAATCAATGAACACTCACAGCTGGCTGTCAATAAAGTTTTTTCAAAATGACATTTGAACCGGCTGCGGAAAACATGTTTTTAGGTACAGAGCAGCAGATTCGACAGTCAAATTACAAACTATTGGCATATATTTTTTAATTATTGGTTTAGTGAATACAGTCTTAATTAGTTCTTTATTGCGTAAACGGACAATCTTAAGAAAATCCGCCAAATTGTTCTGTGATGTATACTCTTGAAGACACTTCTATGCTAATTATTTGAACACAGTGCGTTATAGCTCATTCTTTGTATTCAAAAATCACTGTATACACGTATTTGTGAAATAAATGTAAACAACGAACGATGGTATTAACTATATATTTAATACACTGGTTGTTGATAACTGTAAATACACTTGGAAATTTTGTTAAATGGTTATTTTTGTCGTTGAACGAGTCTGATTGAAAAGAAATATATGTAATGCAACTATTTGCGTTAAGTAATAATGCTCGGTGCAAAGCAGGTGTATTCTTAGGTATAAATCAAGGAAATCTTCAAAGTTAAGACAATTTAGGCGATAAAAATACAAATTCTAATGGACACGAAAAACATATTGGTTGGGCTCCAGCAAAGATACCGATGACGCATTACTTAAGGAAATACCTTTCTGTGTAAGCTCTTGAATAAACGAGATTAGTTTCCTATAATTAAATTTAAAATGTAAAAGCAAAGTGTCATGCCGCAGATGCATGACACGTAATTAGCAACCTTGGTATACTAGTAAAACGCATTTTCCCGGCAAAAACTAAGTTGAATTCTCACTGAAGGCAAGTTGATTTACCCTGCACTGATGTAGTTACTAGGAGAAATAATGATTTCAGGAATACTAGTTTATAAATGATGGTATTTTAACTGAGGCAGTTCAGGTTAAGTCATTTAATTAAGGGTGCTACAGCACGTGCCACCTGGGAAACGGAGGAACAATATTCATGTTATGAGTCATATGATGACCAGAATCGCTATGATATTCACTACTTCACACCACAAAAAAGGAAACGGGTACCGCTGACAGCTACAGGAACAGTTTTAATTAATCATTGAAGAAACATCCCTCAATGACGACAGAAGATCACCATGGTTCAACAACAAAAACAATGTAGATCAAAAGTTTGAAGTGGTGTATTTAAAATATAGTGAAAATGCAAGCACTTTCCCAATAAAATTCTGCAGTGCTTTTAAATATCCTTTATTGGTTTTCTAAACTGACCTGGTTATGCTGGTAAGCACTGTGCAAAATTAATTGGTAAGTACCTTACATGCTTTTTATCTGTACAAACTGTAAGGGCCTCACTCAGGGGCCCTCAACGGTGAAATCTCTCTGCTGACTCATGGGATTCGAGCCGGTTACCTACAGATCCCAGTCCTACGGAACCCCAATGGCATTCCCATTTTAACTGCTGTTCAGATATGCCCGAAAAATGAACTTACATACAAATTAACTTCTATAACTTATATAAGAATTAACTTATATACTCTATAAATTTGCCACAGAGATACATTTAAATATACAAAGAAACTCATTGCTTTCAACAGCTTTATCCAATGAACAAGTGACGGGAACCAAGAACAAGAAGCAATGATTTTTTTCCAGCAACTGAAGAAATGTTATTGTTTAAATAAAGTTTTCAAACTTTTTTTATTATTATTATTGTGCAATTTATGCTATATTGTAATTGCCTTTAATTTGACCTTGGGCTGCAAATGGGCTGCAAATGGCGAAGATGTCCCTCTTCTGGCTTCTCCTCAAAAGCGCCTCTGAGGATTCTGCCTGCTGAAGTTCACCTTCCTACCGATGTCTCTTTCATCTCCTTATCGGAGCTCTCATTTCGTACTCAGTCACCGAAGCGGCTCGCAGCTTTGCCTGCAAAACAAACACAAGCCAGCTGAGCTCTTCACAGGGTCAGTTTAGGCAGGAGACTCATGCGGAGAGCACCAAGGCATGAAATTGAAGCCGTCTGAAAATGGACTGCGAGAAGGGTTTTATTATTGCATGTTTAATGCGTGAGAGTCCCGTGTGATGCATCTGTGCCTGGTGTCAGGCCACAGGGACCCCGGGCGTATTGGAGCAGGGCTGGGGCTACCACAAAGGACATTTTGGAATCTAAATTGTCATCACGGCAAGGAGAGCAAACATTCAGGTTCTGTGTGGTCTCTCCTGCAATTGCAGATATTTCCCTAGAGTATCCCTTTCCCTGTTTCCTTAGTGCTATCAAGGCATCTGCATATTCTGATCTTATTAAAACACGTTCGTTTTATAAGAACAAGAGATCTGAGTTTGATGCTGAGGATGTCAGCCTCAATGCACCAACACGGAAATCTCAGCAAAGGGTCCATATTACCTTGTATAGACCATACATATTGTTAAGTTAATAAAGCTGTTGGTTATTGTTCATATATATATATACATATATATATAAACATGTGGATGGATATCCTGCAGATATGCACGTGCACGATCGTTGTAGGGGCCTGAGGTGGCCCATGGATTTGCGACAAATGGCTGCTTTGGGCCAGTGCAGCATGAGTGATGTTTCCTGCTTGCTGGGTCTGACTGACACCCTGTCTGCCACGGAAAGCATCAGGTGAGCCTGACATGATCTTTTCCTGCTTTAGCGGCGCGATACATTAGGTATCACTGTGATTAAGAACTTGGCCTCATAGCCTAAATGATTCAGGTCCCAGGAGAGATGCTGCGGTAGGTTCAATTTCTCTAATAAAATGCAGAGCTGTATAAGTAGCCAAGTATAAATTGCTGTGGCGTGTAAAACTTGTAAATCACTTTGAATAAAATAGCCAGGAAAGGCACTGAATGGACAGTGGGATCCACATATCTGTAATTTCTGTTATCTCTGGTTTCAGTTATCTCCAGTTTCAGTTATACGGAACCCCTGAACCGCATTTGATGATTTTTTTTTCGGAAACAATGAGTCATTATATCAACATAATATGTCGTTATAACGAAATAGTAAGTCGTAATTTTGACATAATTCGTTATAATGAGATATTATCTTGTTTTAACAACGTATTATGTTGAAATAACGAGATATCTTGTTACAATGACTTATTATGTCGAAATAACGACTTACTATCTTGTTTTAACAACTTACTACGTCAAAATAACGAGATAATATCTTGTTATAATGACTTATTATGTTGAAATTACGACTTACTATCTCGTTATAACGACTTATGAATAAAAAAAATATCATCAAATGCGGTTCAGGGCTTCCGTACAGTCTCTGTGGTCTGAAAAAAAATATTTGAACAATTCCTGAAATGGTTCAAAAGTTTCAAACTGCAAACCAATCGAGTACAGCCTTTAAACCGGTGAGTACCTACAAAAGGCTGTAATATTTTTTGATAATTTTTTCTCATTAGAGGTTATGCAAAATTTTTCATTGTAAAACTGTAACAGTAGCCTATATTTTTATTGTTCCTTCAAACTTGGAGGGATATAAAAAGCATAATTTTCATTGCTCTATCATCACTTGATGCATGATTTTTAAAATTTCTATATCGCCTCTTGAGAATTAGACTAAAATGTTAGAATCGCTTTCATTTGATAAAGTACTGTATAATAAGGTACAATATACTTTATTATTACTGTATTTAATTTTGGTAATGTCTTACGTGTGAACACTGTGTACACTACTGTAATGTGTTTGTCAGAGGCAATAGGGTATCCAATATAGTACCCAATCAGGTATCCAATATATAGTAACCAATAGGGTGCGGCATTTTCAGTACACCCTATCCTTGACTTACAACCTACAGTATGCAAATTGTGACAAGTTGCATGTATGATCAAAGATGAAGAATAATTGCGTGTAAAATAAATTGAAGATGGCTGGACGCCCAGCAGTGCTGGTTACAGACTGCACTGTATGGCAGCACAACCATCCCAGCCTCGTCGTCACACCTTTAAATCAGTGTGATTACCCTATTCGGGTATACGTCCATTTTGATGCATGTCCTATCTGAACAGAGCGCCCTCATAAGGGGGGGAACAGTCTCCATACATACCCCTTTCTTTATGTACAATTCCGTAACAAAATACGGCGACAAAATCTGACTAAGACAATGCATCCATAATCCCACCTCCTAAACTTCAAGGCTCTCGCCAATCTACTACAGCAGTCTTTCCCAAGCCGGACCCCGTGGACCCCCCAAGTCCATGCGTTTGCTCCATCCCAACATCCCACCTGACAGTCCACATATGGACTGCTTGGCGTCCCCAAGGGCAGGGCTGGGAAACATTGTGCTACAGAGATCACCAGTGCAAAGAAAACCCACAGCACGACTCATGACCAAAGTTGGAGAAAAAACTAGGGCAGGAATCCAAAAGTATCTCACACGACCAGAAAAGGTGCAACGTGTTCCACTTCTCGCTGTGCCTTATTGTCACGGCCGTTGCGGTTAAAGGCCTTGCTGAAGGGTGATATGATCAATCTGCCAGCCAGGGGGATTTGTGCTCACGACCTTCCATTCATGGGCCGAGATCCCATCGCGTTGTTTGTAGGTCGGCTCTTTTTTCGGCCTTCTGCGGGCCAGTCTTCGTATCTCTGCAGACCATAAGCTCAGCGTGTGGTCTTCTAGATCCATGGCGTGAACCCAGCAGATGACCACCGCAGGTACAGGGCATCCAGCCATGCGGAGGGGAGACGGGCAAAGTGGGCCAGTGGCGATGATGATAGGTGACCGAGAAAATGCCCGGACAGAATGGTGGCACGTTCAGCGGCGCCCTTATTTATGGCCGGCCGGGCTAAAGTAGTAGGTCTTCGGTTTGGATTTAAATACCGGGATCGATGGGCCATCTCTCACACTTGTTGACACTCTCTCTCACAGATTTGAAGCCCTGTGGCTAAATGCTCTGCCGTCAACACTATTTTCATTTGCGTCAGGAGTAGCAAGATGGCCTGCCATCCCTTGGCCTGCCATCCCTTGGCCTGCCTCCCTTGGCCTGCCCCCTGACTGAACGCTTTGACCATTTCGGTTACATAAGCAGGGGTCTGACCCTTTACTGCCTTGTAAGTAAGCAGAATAATTTCAAAGTCTGCCTTGGACTTAACCAGAAGCCAGTGGAGAAATGTCGTGGCAGGACATTAGAATTTGAATCCTCCACAAGAAAGACAGTACATGCTGTACACACTGTACTCGCTGAAAGAAGAGAAACACAATAATTATAATCTGCTCATGTATAAAGGCACACATCATATATAAATGAATTTTAAAAGCACAATGCACACATGGCAGGCTGCCCTGACGCAGGAAAATCAGGACAGAAGGACATATTTTCCCTCTAAAGCACCTCACTTGCTGCATTGCTTTGGTCAGGGTCTTGTGGGTGTTATTTTAGTAGTATTACAGTCAAGGTGTATTAGGACCCTGCCTGACACTCATACTCTAATAAAAGCATTTGCTTGCGCATATACTGCATGCTGCTTGGGTACTGACAATATAATAGTGTGATAATTATTTTTCCTTCTTGACTTACTTGTTCTCAGACTAAGTGCTGCATTCTCTTGATACCGCATTATAGACTCCGAGCGTTTCTTGGTGATTTGAAGGAGCTGAATGGACAATTATTCTAAAATAATTGAAATATTTGGTCTCAGTGGGCTTCTGTCTCTTGTAACCTTGGGAAAGGTTCTTAACCTGAACTGCTTTGCTGAATATCAATGTCTGTGTGCAGAATTGTAACTGATGCAAGTCCGTCCAGATAAAGGCAATATGCAAATAATTCTGACGTAACACAATGATAGCGGCTATTGAGTTTATCCGAATAGATCCACCAGGGGGCAGCGTTCCCCAACCAAAGAAAGGTAGCTACACGCTCGTTCTGTAATCGTCTGAAAGATAGGTCTGTTTTGCGTTCGTATTTAAGATGTCGTAATCATATATAAACGTCAGCATTTTAACTGACGTGTAAGACTTTAACACCGTATTTATTAATATAATATCTCGTTTCTCAGCCACATATAAATATGTTTACTTGGTGTTTCCTGTTTCAACCCTATATTTAAAACATAAAATCTCTTATTGTGCATGATTCGAATATGAATGACGTTACTACGTAGTTTATATTAAAATGTATTTCAGTAGTATATAGGATGCAATTAATGATATCTATCTGAAACGTCAATGTCACAAATTCAGATTGGATTTCAGTTTCATCATCTTATCATCCGTCATTAATTGTCAGTGTATCTCATTGATTTCTGCGCAGTTTCGGGGAGCCATGCAAAAGTTTGTTGCGCAAATCTGAAAACCCCCTGAAGTAATGTGCTGATATTTCACTGAACTTGCACCCCCAAATGAGTAGACCATGCAAAGAATTTGAGGCTTTATAACAATAAGGCCTGCCTTTCTCTCTGTTTCTGCATGAAATATGTGGAAATTATTTAGGCTGTTTGTTATATAAAAGTCAGAACAAAATTTTATTGTTCTGCCTCTGGAAAAAAGGATTCAAAACAGTCTTTAACTACTTTAATGCGATACTCTGCTTGTCAAGAATCTGAAAAATCAAACCAGTTTTAAAATTTCTAGTCCAATAATAACCACCGGATTATTTAAATATATAGTAATTAAAGTATATGCTCAACACTGCAGAAAATTCATCCACCGATGTTGCTTTATAACTATTGCTGATATAATTAATGTGTGGCACTACAGCAGACAAATTAGCTAATTTATTTCTATGTTTCTTTTTAAACTGCATTAACAAAGGATCCATAGTGATGGCACAGTAACTAATGATGATCTTTCTTTTATAATTTAACTGCGTGAAATTTTAATCATATATACCTTAAATACCATATACATCATGCATTCATTACTGCCTCGTATGATTCTGCCTCTGACATGCTGATGCGGCCAGATGTGCGATGAACGTTTGGGCTGAACAAGACAAGATGCAATGGAAGGAAAGGGTGTAAAATCATAGGGGAGCAAAAGTGTGAGTGAGGGAGTTTGATGGGGGAGAGGAGGTGGGGGTAGCTTTGTTCCCCTCCCCCCTCAGAGTGGGGCCTCCTGGGGCAGGGAGCAGGCCGTGTCTGGGATAGTGGCCAGTAACACCTGCAACAGATTAGCGTTCCTAATGCTCGCTAATAAATCCCCTCACCCTCTCCTAGCATCGTCGTGCGGCACGAAGTCCAAGCCAGCGGAGGGCAACTCCAACACCCGCTCTAGCAATCACCGAGGCCGGCTGGCACGTGTTCGGGGGCCGGTCGCGTTGGGGCTCATCTGGAGCGAGGGTTCTCTTTAGCTCTGGAGTGCCAAGCTTGAAAGAAATCAAGAGATTTGCGGTGACCAAAAGAAAGTGACCGATGTGGGAAAGTTAAGGCGAACATGAGGTAGTGGCCCATTCCGGGCATCCAGTGTTAACAGGGAAGCGTGTGTAAGGAGCAAGGCTGAGTCCTGAGACGCACGGGGGACAGAGTCCTGAGAGTCATGGGCTGAGAGTCCTGAGACTCATGGAGACAGAGTCCTGATACTCATGGGCCCAGAGTCCGCCCAGAGTCCTGAGTCTCATGGGCCCAGAGTCCTGAGACATAGATGGATGGAGTCCCATGATGCATAGGGCCAGAGTCTTGAGACTCATGGGGACAGAATCCTGAGACATAGACGGATGGAGTCCCATGATGCATAGGCCCAGAGTCCTGAGACTCATGGGGACAGAGTCCTGAGACTCATGGGGACAGAGTCCTGAGACTCATGGGGACAGACTCCTGAGACATAGACGGATGGAGTCCCGAGATGCATAGGACCAGAGTCCACACACGAGGGCAAAGTACCATGGCGTTCAGGGGCCAGAATTCAAAGACAAATAGGGCCAGAGTCCCGATTTGTGCCATGTCTGAGGCGATCACAGGCCGAAACACTAAAGGAAGCATGCAAGGGGAAAGGAGAGAAGACAGAAGCTAAGAAAAAGGCTTGTCAGGCAAAACGCAGGGTGAGGAACGGGGGTGGCTGACGGGGGACATGTGGCAGCTCGTGTGACCCCTTGGCCCCTGGCCCCTGGCCCCCCAGCCCTGCGACAGCCATTCACACCAAAACAATGGCAGACACCTGTGTCTTTCAGCGATGGTACCATTGTTGTTTACATCATTTCCCCAGGAGAAAAAGAGGCCAGGAGCCTGTGAAGCAGGCCACCCCCTCTTTCCCTCGCCACTCACCCCCCCCCAGTCATATCCCAGGAGCCTAATTTAAAAAAAAAGTTTGGCCGAGCACGCGGCAAAGCACCAGCCAATGGCCACGGTCGGTGGGGGGGATTGGGAGCCCAGCCCGGTGTGAAGCCCATCCACTGGTGTGCCCCCCCACCCAGTCCACCCCACGGTCCCTTATCCCACGGGAAGGTTAAGATTTTCTTTTCTCTAACCTGCTTGAGGAATGAGAGTTTCAGCGAGGCCCTTTAACAGCATTAATTAGTAAAACCGAATTAGAAAGAGACTGGAAAAGGTATTGAGTTACGTTGGACAAAGCAGCCAAAGTGTGAGTGTGTGTGTGTGTGTGTGTGTGTGTGTGTGTGTGTGTGTGTGTGTGTGTGTGTGTGTGTGTGTGTGTGT